>CM060634.1:27275000-27547500 GCA_030578275.1 Meda fulgida | reverse complement strand
CTTTCTAACTAATAATTTATTTACTTCTAACTAATAGTTCTTTCTTTCTTTATTTCTTTCTTTAAAGAAAGAAAAGTCTTTTTATAAAATTTATAAAAATTTGTAAAATTTATAATTATAAGTTACTAACTATTCTTTCTTTCCTTCTAACGAATATTTCTTTCTTTCTTTCTCTATTGTATTTTCTTCCTTTCTAACGAATATTTCTTTCTTTCTTTCTAACTAATCTTTCTTTCTTTCTTTCTTTCTAACGAATCTTTCTTTCTTTCTAACTAATATTTCTTTCTTTCTTTCTAAATATTTATTTCTTCCTAACTAATCTTTCTTTCTTTCTAACTAATAATTTCTTTCTTTCTTTCTTTCTTTCTTTCTTTCTTTCTTTCTTTCTTTCTTTCTAATATTTCTTTCTTTCTAAATCTTTCTTTCTAACTAATCTTTGAAACAAACAAATTACAAACAGAAGCACAAATAAATACAACCGAATAAAGATACAACTGAAATAAAGAGTGCTTCAAGTTTTTCAGGTAGAACAGAAATTTTCAAGAAAAGTTTTATTAAAGCAAACAGACTTATTTGTATTTATATATATAGCCCTGTTATAGTAGTGGCTAAAAGGCTGTGCGTGTGTGTGTGTGTGTGTGTGTGTGTGTGTGTGTGTGTGTGTGTGTGTGTGTGTGTGTGTGTGTGTGCGTGTGTGTGTGTGGTTGTTTATTGCTGATTACACCTGCTGTAATATCTCCTAACCTCTCTCTCTCCTTCATACTCCTCCAGCAGTTCTGGGTTGCTGTAGAATTTCCCCTGAACTTTGTCCCCCTGGCCTTTGCTAAAAAAAAAAATTGTCTCTCACTTGCTGACCGTCTACAATGAAACAAATCGTAAATAAAAAATATTCTAATTAATATTAAATTCATAAGATATATTTAAAAGTAGTACACAATGATTAAAATGATTAATCAATGATTAAATTCTCATTTCCGAAACAGAAGTTCTCTACCGCAACTGGCCTTAAATGGTTGCGGTATGAGAATGGTGTATCGGAGGATGAGGTTGGTATGTTTTGCTAACAATAGAGAAGCCATGATGACTTTTTTACTCAGTGCATATAATTAGACATTAATGAAGTAGAGTTTAAAAAAAACGATTAAATTATGAAATTATAATAAAAAACTAACAATTTTCTAAATGCAGAAACCTACTTGTTTTGGTAATGATAATCAATATGTCATGTACACTTCTGGCAAGCCAATATTTAACATTTAATTGGAGAAATATAAAGAAATCTTCTTACCTGGTCTTGTCTTGAAGGAACTGGCCCATGTGCTTCTTCATTCAAAATCAAACTTTATTTAAAGTCTGAATGTGCGTTTAAACAGTCCTCGAAAAATGTTGCGGAGGATGAGAACATCAGTCATGGACACATCATTTTCCTCCTTTTTTCATTATTATTATACATGAATATTCAGTTAATTATTTTTCTGTCATCTGAAATAATCTAATAGAACATCCATTTTTTTCTGATTTTTATTTTCTTTTAATTTGTTTAAATAACAACATAACATACATTCAGTTAAGCTGGACGCATTACAGTAATGAGAATTTTCGCAGAAAATGCAGTAAATTAGAAAATATTCCCATGTTGAAATTACACATTGTGCAAGGTAGAGATCAGTATTGTCTTTATTGTGATGCTTTTTTATATTACTAAATAACATGTTTAATATTTAAAATCATTAGTGCCGTGTTGTTTTAATGGTTTCGTGAAAATCACCCGTCAAATCAACCAATCAATCTAATCAACTCCACTCCAACTTCCATTCTTCGCCAAAGATGGATAAAAAGATGCTTGGGAAACAAAAACCTTGAAAAAATGATATATGAGCCTCCGAATCCTGGCCGAATCACAGATGCAGATTCGCACGGGACTAATATTGATATGTAATATTAAGATGTAATATGGTAGATCATTTGCGAGGAAATTTTTACTTTACAAATTCCAGACATGTCTGATTCGCACAGGATTAAGATCACAGACAGCCTCCGCAGTCATGACAAATGACTAGAGGTCACCAGGTCATTTATAGTCGGCTAGTGTTTAATGCATAGTTTCAGTCAGGATAGGTGGCTGTACAGAAGCGCACGGCGAAGGAGAAATATTTAAGGAGACTTTAATATAGTAATCGAAACAATAAACAGAAGAATCAATGAGGAGGAACATAACCACAATCACACTGACGTTGAACAAAGCTAGACAATGAACAGACAGAAACACCTGAACTGAACTAACAATCAACTGGAAACCAGTGACACACAAGGAGAGAACTGAACTAACTAACAGAGGCTGAACAAAGATGAACAGAGAAACTGATCCAAAAACAAACTCAAAACCTGACAGTTTTAACATCTGTTCAGATTTAAATAAGTATGTTATCCTATTTAAGATTAGAAGATCTTTTCCAATCAGACTAACAGTTTCCCCCCATCAGATGAAAATAACTCTCAAAAATCCCATAATACTGACAGAATGTTCAAAGAGTTTGTTAAAAAAAATAAAATAATTTAATGTAACCAGACACACATCTCTCTTTGGTCTCTCTGTTAGCAGACGCTCTGACTGTGTTTGATAGAACAACAATTCGCTCATTTATTTCACAGAAATCTGCAGTGACCAACAGATACACGCCATTATGTGTGTTACTCTTTTGTCTATCACAGTGTCGACTTTCCATTGGATTCTGTTGTTTTTATACTGAGCTAATGATATTTTCTATACCTTTAAAACCTAAACTTAAAGGGTTAGTTCACCCAAAAATTAAAGTTGTGTCATTTATTCACTCTCATGTCGTTCCAGAAGAATATTTATGCTGTCTTATAAGATAACCATCTTTTGGCAGATTCTAAGGCAGAATCACATGCGTCTTTCACAGAGAACACAATCACATGCATCGCAAAATCCTCAGTGAAACAATCCATATAGTTCTAAAAATTATAAAACAAAATAGTTTCATAGAATTAAAAACGGATTATTTTACACAATATTTGTGTATGCGTATTTATGTTTATTAGAGTGTCATATTTGTCAATATGCTAACGACAAACTGACTGGATTGTGGGTTTGCACAGTGGAGCAGTGCTATATTTATATTTATGATTTATGCTATATTTATGATGCGCATGTCGCTGTCTATGTGTAGTGCATCCGAACCAGTCACTTATGAGTTTGCGTTTCATGCAGGACGCTGTCTATGTAGACCGAGATTCAGCTCACTGTGTTTCAGATCAGAGTCCAGACGGACATACAGTGAATCAGAGCGGGACAGTTGAGCAGCAGTGGCTGGTCTCACTTATATGTGCTGTGTTAGATGCTGTTATCCCCACCAGACCTATTAACTACGTAACCAGCAGCTCCAGCAACTCGACCAGCACTAACCTACAGAAACAAGCTAGATCCAGCGCTTGAGTTCCTGCAGGTCTCAGCTGCTCTCGACAGGGTTTCACTGTATCGAGTGCAGGAGACTGAGATGCAGAACCTCAGAAGAGAGACAGAACAGAGTGAGACGGCAGCCGAGAGACAGACACGGAGAGACAGAACAGAGTGAGACGGCAGCCGACAGACAGACACGGAGAGACAGAACAGAGTGAGACGGCAGCCGAGAGACAGACACGGAGAGACAGAACAGAGTGAGACGGCAGCCGAGAGACAGACACGGAGAGACAGAACAGAGTGAGACGGCACCCGAACGACAGACACGGAGAGACAGAACAGAGTGAGACGGCAGCCGAGAGACAGACACGGAGAGACAGAACAGAGTGAGACGGCACCCGAACGACAGACACGGAGAGACAGAACAGAGTGAGACGGCACCCGAGAGACAGACACGGAGAGACAGAACAGAGTGAGACGGCAGCCGAGAGACAGACACGGAGAGACAGAACGGAGTGAGACGGCAGCCGAGAGACAGACACGGAGAGACAGAACAGAGTGAGACGGCACCCGAGAGACAGACACAGAGAGACAGAACAGAGTGAGACGGCACCCGAGAGACAGACACGGAGAGACAGAACAGAGTGAGACGGCACCCGAGAGACAGACACGGAGAGACAGAACAGAGTGAGACGGCACCCGAGAGACAGACACGGAGAGACAGAACAGAGTGAGACGGCAGCCGAGAGACAGACACGGAGAGACAGAACAGAGTGAGACGGCAGCCGAGAGACAGACACGGAGAGACAGAACAGAGTGAGACGGCACCCGAGAGACAGACACGGAGAGACAGAACAGAGTGAGACGGCACCCGAGAGACAGACACGGAGAGACAGAACAGAGTGAGACGGCACCCGAGAGACAGACACGGAGAGACAGAACAGAGTGAGACGGCAGCCGAGAGACAGACACGGAGAGACAGAACAGAGTGAGACGGCACCCGAGAGACAGACACGGAGAGACAGAACAGAGTGAGACGGCAGCCGAGAGACAGACACGGAGAGACAGAACAGAGTGAGACGGCACCCAAGAGACAGACACGGAGAGACAGAACAGAGTGAGACGGCACCCGAGAGACAGACACGGAGAGACAGAACAGAGTGAGACGGCAGCCGAGAGACAGACACGGAGAGACAGAACAGAGTGAGACGGCAGCCGAGAGACAGACACGGAGAGACAGAACAGAGTGAGACGGCACCCAAGAGACAGACACGGAGAGACAGAACAGAGTGAGACGGCAGCCGAGAGACAGACACGGAGAGACAGAACAGAGTGAGACGGCAGCCGAGAGACAGACACGGAGAGACAGAACAGAGTGAGACGGCACCCAAGAGACAGACACGGAGAGACAGAACAGAGTGAGACGGCACCCAAGAGACAGACACGGAGAGACAGAACAGAGTGAGACGGCAGCCGAGAGACAGACACGGAGGTTCAGACCCCACTGTTCCCACGGCGATAAGGGCCGAAACAAAAGACTGATGCCGAAGACTAGATATATAAAGACGGTGCACTCGTATTACTATGATTGGGAGAAAGTGCAAAGCACAATATGGCAGAATAAGTCCCGCCTTCTAAGTAAAAGAGCCAATGGCCAATTGGTAAAGTCATGACGTCACTGCGGCTGCTGTTAGAAGCTCCGGTTGCTATAGAAACAGTCTGTGTTCTGAGACGAACGCTTATGATTGCAGATGCGCATCGGCTGATCCAGCCTGAAAAATGCAGCTTTTGTCATGATTTGAGCGTTTAGAAACAAAATTTATGAGACAGTTGTTGTCAGATTTCATTGGTGATTTAAAATATGAAGTTTAATCGTAAGTTTGATGAACAGCTTTGGAGAATTTGATGTTTCCCGGTATAAAGAGAGAGGAGCTGCACTTGCGTGACTGAAACAGCTTCTCGAGAGGCGTTTCAAAGATGGCCGTCAGTGAAATGACTCTCCTGAAAGAGACTTTGCTGATGCAGAAACGTGTGGATTATTGTGGAATGGTGTGCTGTGACTTTTATAAGAGATCGGGGGAATGATGTTCCCCCCAGGGGCGAAAAAGTGGCGGAAAAAATCCAATGCACTTTGCATTGCTAAAAACCTTGACGGGTCATCGCTCTGAGCGAGGATTTCACAGAAACATGCGATTAACCACAGTTGAAGAGGCTGGCAGGCTCTGTAAGAACATACCTCGCAATGGGGTAAAAGTTGCACCCCTGGGGCGCAGAAGCTGCCCAAAGTTGCCTCATAGACATACTATGGCGAAGGGCGGCCCATGAAACGCATGCGTGTTTTTCCTACTATGGTACATTGCATAGGGTTTTTGTATTGAACATAACTCTGGATCACAGTGCCATAGAGACAAGGGGGTGGGCTCTTTTTACTCAGACGGCCAATCAGTCTCTCAGGATCACTGTGAAGCTGTTAAGCCACGCCCTAGCAGCCATTTAGAGCACCATAGCAACAAGTTCCATAGACTTCCTTTGAAAGTGGTCAAAGGGATATCTCAGGTGAGAAATGTCATAGAAACACGAGGGTGGTCCTCCTAGCCCTGCCCTAGCAACCATTGTCGAGCACCTTAGCAACCAAAATCCAAAGAGGGATATCTTCCATTCTGAATGTCACAGAAACATGGGTGTTAGTTTATATCATTCATACTGACAAGCAGCCTTTGGAGTTTCGTCATTGGCAGCTCCCAAGCAACTCCATAGCAACCAAACAGAGTATGCTAGCAACCGTTTAGCAAGACCTATATCTCTGCATCATATAGAGATGGGATTGACTAAATCATGGTAAATCATGCTAGAACATGGTAAATCGTAGTAAATCATTCTAGAAACATATTAAATCATACTACAATGTGGTAAATCGTGGAAAAATCATACTAGAAACATGGTAAATCATACTAGAACGTGGTATATCATAGTAAATCATACTAGAACAGAGTAAATCACTGTAAATAATCCTAGAACATGGCAAATTGTGGTAAACTATGGTAAATCATGCTAGAATCATGGTAAATCATACTAGAACATGGTCAATCATGGTAAACTAAGCTAGAAACATGGTAAATCAAGGTAAACTATGTTAAATAATGGTTAACTGGTAAATCATGGTAAACCATGCAACGTGGTAATCATGTTAGCATCATGCTAGCAACATGCTAATCATGTTAACATTATGCTAGTAACATGCTAATCGTGTTAACATCATTTTATTCATGCTAGCATCTTGCTAAAAACATATTTGCAACATGTTTATCATGCTAGCATCTTGCTAAAAACATATTTGCAACGTCAATCATGCTAGCATCTTGCTAAAAACATATTTGCAACATGTCGATCATGCTAGCATGATGCTAAAAACATGCTAGCGTCATTCTAGCAAAATGTTAATCATACTAGCATGATGATAGCAACATGATAATTATGCTAGCAACATGTTAATCATGTTAGCATAAAGCTAACACCATGCTACTTGTGTTAGCATCTTGCTAAAAACATGCTAACCCAGGGCTCGAAATTAACTTTTTTACTTGGTAGCACTGGTGCTCCCATCTTGAAAAAGTTAAGAGCACCAGCAAAAATGTAGGAGCACCCATCAAAAATTAAGGACCCAGGGAGTAGGCTATATTCAACTACACAGTATTGTTATTTCTGCGTTACAATTATTCTTATTATCACAGAATAACTTAATATGGAACTAGAATTAAAGATTATAGTTTGGATATAAACACTGATGTCTACAGAAGCGATCTAAATAGAGAAAAACACCTTTTGAAAGTAACATGGAGCTTCAAATAACAATTGTATCGATTACATTGCTTCACCACTAGGTGGCAACAAGTGACTTAAATGTGTTTGTTATTGAATCATTCATCAAAGAGATTCCTTCAAAAACTGCTGATTAATCCATTAATCAAACAAGCAAAGTATTATGATATTAATTATATTTTGCTATATAATAATAAATAAGCTTTGTATTAATATTAAATAAACATCCTCACCATCAGTGTTTGCGTGTTCCACCTCTTTAGGTGACGACTTACACAAGAAATCTATCAGCGTTCGTTTCATCTTCTCTCTTATTCAGCCTTTTAAATTTCAATTAGCCTACTTTTCTTAAATTTCTGACAACGGAGCGCAGTGAAAGGGAGTGGGATTGATTGACAGCTAATATTAACCAATCTAAAATCTGCTTTAAAGTTAAGAACGTAAGGATGAAGTTTGATTGGTTATGTAACGTTGGATCAAATGATGGTCAGGCCACTGCGTATCATAAACACTGTGCAGTGATTTGCGAACGTTTTGTAGAGAAATGAAAACAGGTCGCACCACAACGATTATTTTCACTCGCACAAATGCTCCCAAATATATTTTTTAGGTCGCACAGATTAAATTTCAGGAGCATATGCGACCAAAATGGTCTCAATTTCGAGTCGTAACCGAGTGCCGAGTTTTGCCTCTCACCACTCACATCTTCTTCAGGAAATGTACATTAGTTTAATATTTTTATTCCATCCTGAAACTCTTAATGATTGTGATCAATGTTTTCTGTTGTTTTTGTTCTTGCTGAGCAAAACCAGTTTCTAAAATGCTCTTCTCTGATCTTTTGAGCAGACGCCACAACAAACCAATTTAACACAAATTAATTAATAAAATATAAATGAATAATAATTGATTATACTTATTTATACAATTATTTTGATAAAAAATACTAAAATACATATGATTAAATAAAATATAATTAATAATAGATTAATTAATATAGAGGCCGTTACAGTTATTTTTGTGTTGCTTTCTTGAAAAGAAAGATCGCATCATTATTTCATGATTGTGTTTACACACACAGTTTCTCACATCTTCATTTTAATACTGTGAATGGACTCCAGATGAAACGCTGTTCATTCATTTATCTGTGATTCAAGAAATCTCTCGCTTTTCCCCACATGTTTTTAGTCAATCTCCTGCTCATCAGAAGTGTACGTTCACACACGTACAGTAGAGGAACATTGATGTTGATCTGCTGAACTCAGTGTGTGTAAAGAGTCTCCTGCAGAGTTCAGCTCCAGCTCTGCTCTCACACACACTCCGCTGTCATCGTTCAGTCGTCCTGAGACTGAGATCGGCTGATTCTGTGTGATTCAGTAAAACTGGAGCTCAACTCTGCAGGATACGATTAATACTGCTGATTTACACTGTTATTGTGGTAAAGTTCAGTCACTCTTAAACCGTGCGGAGAGTCTTAATAAGTATGATATCCTATTTAAGATTATTCATTTTATTGAGTAGGCTATATGTTTTCTTACTTATTAGACTAACGGTTTTCCAACAGCAGATTATAAAACTCTCAAAAATCCCATAGACAGAATTCAAACTCCAACTGAAACTCCAACTGTCAAAAAATTCAAATGTAACCAGACACACAAATGAAAGATTTATTATGATGTAACCAGAGCAGGTCACCTCAGAAACTGCTCTCTGCTGTCTCCATCAGTTTATACATGTTGTGATGTCCAGATTGTCCACCATATGCATGATAGAAACACAAGACGAGATGAATATGCAAACTCACGTCAGACTTTACTCAACAGCTAAGCATACAGACATAACCAAACAAACCCAGAGCATGGATTCAAAAACAGACCTCAGTAATAGAACAAAGATGTCTGGTATACACAATAGTAAAGGGATACAAGAGTGTAAAAGATGGTCAATAGATGAGCAGGGACGGGATCGTAAAGAATTTAACAATTCTGTTTCTGAGACACGGTTCCAGTTCATTAAGCGATCCATTAATGATTCTTTAAAAATAATTGACCCTAACTACAATCAACAAACATAGGCAACTAAACAAAAACAATATTATTTTTGGCAACATATCTTTTTTGAATAAAAGTACCATTTATTATGCCAGAACGCTCTTCCTAATGTGTGTCTTTAACAACCAGTCAGGAACTGATTTAAGTCACATTTAAGAACTAAAATACACACAATACAGTCACGGTTCACGGTTTATTTTGATTGGATATGATGAAAATCATATATAGTGAATAAGTCAACAACTGCTGCGACTGATTCAGTCAAACCGATAATTCAGAGCGGTTCGTAAGAGTCATTGATTCGTGAGTCAGATTACACTGATTGCGCAGTTCGTTTGCTGTCGTGTTCGAGAACATCGCGTTAGAAATCATGTTGTGACTTTATTGCCTTTGTGTTATTTTACATCTCTCTCATCATAATAAATTCAGATGATAAACTCGCATCTCAGTTAAATAAGCATTTCTTTTGCTGTGTTGCTGTAGATTCAGCGGTTAGAAAACACTCAGTATTTCAGTACAGCGTCTGTCAGCATCAGTGGAAGAAGAACCGAATGAAACAAATGTCAGAAATCATTCAGTTCCTCATTTGTAAGAAAAGAAACCAGCTCTTTTTTAGAGACAGACGAGAAAAAGTGAAAATGTTTGAGAAGTTTCTCTGACTGGTGTGTTTGATAAACCGACAGCAATTCACTCATTTCTTTCACGCCATTATGTGTAATAAATAGACTGAATTAAATATATGTGAATAAAAGACTGAATTAAATCTGTTCATCGTATAAAGCGATTATGTCTCTTCAGAAGACTTGGATTAAACAGCTCGATTCATATGGATTTATTTTATGATCTCTTCATGAATGTTTTGAACCGTCAGAGTTTTGGGTGAATAGACTTTCAATGGAGGGACAGAAATCTCTCAGATTTCATTAAAAATATCTTAATTTGTGTTTCAAATATAAACAAAAGTTTTATGTGTTTGGAATGGCATAAGGGGGAGTAATTGTTGGGTTTCCATGTTTTCTGGATACTTTACATTGACTGTTAAAAAATATCCTTTTAAATTTACAATAAAAACTGGCAGCTGTCTTTTGCCAGAAATCACCTAAAAAATACTGTCAATGTTTCCAGTTTTACAGGATGCCTGTATATTTTACAATTATAACCGTATACTTCATTGAGTGATACAATGTTAATATACTTACTTTAACTTGCAAAATCTGCCTTTTCACCTTAAAATGCCCTGATGACATCACAATAATACTGGAGGCACAGTAGAAAGACACATGATAGTTCATCGTAAGACCTGTTCATAAAACACGGTCAACACTCGTATATTATGGACGGAGCACACACACAAACACGAATCACCATCAGAGAAACACACACAACTAAAATAATGCAATACACATTAACTACATAACATCAAATGTCACACAAAACACACTAATGTACATTACTGATAACAAAAAATAACAAGAAACAAAATTATTTATAAAAAAAAAACAATCATATGGAATGTGCAACGCAGTGACTTCTGGGAAAGTCCTTTTACTGTTTTCTTTACCATAAATTATATGGTAATTCATAGTTTTTACTTGCAAAAAACATAACTTTGACAGTATTTTGCAATAAAATACATTTTCACTGTATGTGGTATCTATCTATTGATCTATCTATCCATTGATCTATCTTTCTATCTATCACTATAAACAACCACCTGAATACCCTAGCAACTGCATAGCAACCACCCATAGTACCCTAGCAACCACTTAGCAACACACTAACAATCACCCCAAGTACCTTAGTAACCACATATCAACATCCTAGCAACCAACCATAATACCCTAGTAACTACATAGCAACACCCTAGCAACCACCTAGCAAACATTCAGAACATCCTAGCAACCACATAGCAACCAACAAGAATGCCCTAGCTACCTCATAGCAACACCCAGGCAAACGTCTAAAACCATCCAGAACACCCTAGCAACTGCATAGCAACCACGCAGAACACCCTAGCAACTGCCTAGTAACCACAAAGCAACCATCCAGAACATCCTAGCAATAACTAGCAATGCCCTTGAAACCAAACTAAACACCATAGCAAATGCATAGCAATCTATTTATTTGTCTGTCTGAGAACACAAATGCCAGGACATGTCAAACACCTCCAGAGCCCAGAGGGTGAAAACCTTCAAACTTCAAGTTTTTAAAAATACTGTAATTCAAAATTCAAACGGCTTCAAACTTCAAGCTTTTTCAACAAAAAATGACTCATCTAGTTTATAATCTTTTTTCTTTAACGGGAGCTAAAAATATCCCCACAATATAAAAAAAAATCAGGTTCTTCTATCATTGTGGGACATTTTGTCCCCACAATAGGGAATACCTGAACTCCACACACACCTACACAACACACACAAACTGTTTGTCTCTCTCTGATGTTTTAAAGCGCTCTCACTGTTGGTCATTCAGAGAGTAAATATCTCAGCAGCTTTTGATACGGGTGAGCTGGTCTGTGAAGGATGATGGGAAGTTGAGCAGTGAATGTTTGTCACCTCGTCAATGACCAAATGAACACTCATGAATGTCACTGGTGATGGTCTGATATGAACTGGTGTCTCTGTGTTGTGTTGTTCTCCCACTTCCAGGGCTGAGACTCACGCAATTGACACTTTTCACACACTCTCACGCCACACTTCAATTTTCTCACGCAGAGAAAAATCGCGAAGCAAAGACACTGATGACACCGACAGACAAGAGAGAGCTTGTTAGTTTTGATACGAAACAAATTCTCAGCACTCAGATTCTGTCAATTTTATCACGAAATTCAACAATAAATACCGTTTTGTAAATGTGATGTGGCAGATCGCTGAATGTGCCTCAGCTCAAGCGGCACGTGAACCAAACATAGGCCTATCTTCAATACTAGACTAATTAATAGTTAATAAACACGAATGAACAATAGATATGTTGAAAGATACAGTATAACTTACCGAAATGTAAATGCCTCATACATAATTTCGATCAATCAGTTATTAGTAATTTCCAACAGTGGAAAGAGGTCAATAAAACAGCTTGAGAATCTGTTACATAACATTACATTTACCTCAGGAACGCCATTTAATGACCGAACATTAGTTAGCTAGAAAAATTGGCTCTAGAGAGGGGTATTTTGCTAAATAGGTGCACAATATAATATGTTTATTATATTTTTACTTATATCATTGAAATATTATAAGGTTGTTGTTATTATAATAAAACGCATTAGGCTATATTTATATTTGAGTTGTTATTTTTAACCTTTAATAATAGCTATCAGATGACAGGGCTCTCTGTTTGTTCACAACATTAGGTGAGTTTTTTTCTTGAGAAAAATTAACATGTATTTACTGAACTTAATAGAATCAAGAGCAGAATCAAATCCAAGAATTGAATTAAAATCGTGAAATTTGTGACCATGTAAGCATTGTTGTCACTAAACTTAATACAATTGAGTTTAGTTACCAAATGTTTTGACAACAACAATACACTTATTGTGATGCAAGTTTTTTTTTTTACATCAAACATTTAAACATTTAAAACAAAGACCTACAGATTAAAAAGACACAGTCCATAAGAACCATTTCTTCCCATTATTAGTGAATACAGCTGTGCAGGATGATTTGTGGAACCAGTGAAGACGTCACAATATAAATCCATGTTGTTTGTTTATTGTCTTTGTTTTATTTCTCAGCATCTGGTCTTTTTCTCTCATCATAATAAATTCACGACTCAGCTAAAATATTATTTATTATTTAGAATGGAGGCTAAAATACAAAAAAAAAAATGTTCAGTCAGATTAATTTGATTCTGAGTCAGACATGTTGGGACTTTCTGGTTGACTGGTGATTTTAATTTGATTGTATGAATTGATCATTTATACAGAAACATTCACACTGTCTCTGTTCCTCAGGTGTGCACACATTCCAGCTAATGTACGGCTGTGAGTGGGATGATCAGACTGGAGCAACAGATGCGTTCAAGCAGTTTGGATATGATGGAGAGGACTTTCTGTCTCGGGATTTTAAGGAGCATAGATGGATTTCCCCAGTGCAGCAAGGATCCATCACTGTACAGAAGTGGAACAAGGACACAGGCTTGATTGAGAGTGAAAATAATTACTACAGCACTCTGTGCATCGAGTGGCTGCAGAAGTATCTGCAGTATGGAAAGAGCAGCCTGCAAAGAAAAGGTACATCAGTTCTTATCCAGCAGTGATTATAAAGCCCTACATATTTTGTTAAAAAAAAATTAGTGTACACTAGATTTGTCATTGTAAAAAATAGTTTTGTCACTTGAGATATCTTACAATGCTGTAGTGTTCTTTCCTTCAGAGATTGTTTTGATTATTTGAAGCAATACAGATCATGTGGTTTGTTTGTAGATATGAATTAAAATGTATTCTTTAAATGACTTACTACAAAAGATCCAGGAAAAGCATGTTAATCTAATCCCGTCAATTATGAACCGGCTAGAAAAGTATAAGATAAAGTAGGCATTATGTGTTGTAGTGCTAAAGCTCAGTGTTCAGTGAAAGGTCTCTGTATAGACTCCTTAAGTTAGATGACTTGTGTGTTTAGTTACTCGGTGTGACAAAGTTTCATTAAAGACAGGCACTGCAGAAAGACTGACAGTTTTGGGATAATTAGAATCTGGATAAAGAGCTTTTTTTAGCAGATAGAGAGGAAGAATCTGATCTACAGTTATAGAGCACACGTCCGGGTCCCTGGCTGACCTAGAGGACTTTACTGTGGTCAAGCGAATCAAAATGCATGTTTTGATAAATCATAGGCTGGCTGGATGACAAAGAGCTCTGTCTTAGGTCTAAATATTGAAAGTCTAGAGGAAAAATCATTACAAAGATTGAATATACAAAACCTTATTCTTGCTTCTGCCTTAGTTGAGAACAGAGGTGTTGAAGCAGAATCTCTAGCAGAGACTAGTAGTGCTGGTATTATCTAGACACACCACACTTTACCTCACTTTATACAATGAACTGGATACAATTGGATCCAACCTTCACAGTGTGTTTCTCTCTCTCTCTCTCTCTCTCTCTCTCTCTCTCTCTCTCTCTCTCTCTCTCGCTCTCTCTCTCTCTCTCTCTCTCTCTCTCCAGTCTCTCCTCAGGTGTCTCTGCTGCAGAAGTCTTCCTCTCCTTCAGTGACGTGTCATGCTACAGGTTTCTACCCCAGTGGAGTAACAATCTCCTGGATGAGAAACGGACAAGAGCATCTTGAGGATGTGGATCTTGGTGAACTTCTTCCCAACGAGGACGGAACCTTCCAGAAGACGAGCACCATCAGAGTTTCACCTGAGGAGTGGAAGAACAACCAGTTCAGCTGTGTGGTGGAGCATCAGGGCAAGAGTGTGACAGAGGAGGAGATCAGGACAAATGGAGGTGAGAGGAATGAGAGGAGTGAACTATGACTGTAGTCCCTCCTGTGATCTCCACTTTTAGTCTGTTTAGGGTCTTTACTCGCCAGAAAATACATCCAAAAGATGTATTTTTCATTAAAACAGACCAATGCTTTATTAACAAGGATGTTTATTAAGATTAAGAATGAAATTAGGATGAAATTAGATTATTTCTTAAAGAAACTATGGCATGTGAGTGTGGTCATTCTCAGTCACAGCTTCTTCTCTTTAACAAACTGCTTGACCTGCAGAGGAAACAATTACAAAACAAACAATAGAGCACAAACACAGTATGATTATTCCTGTATTGTTTTTATATAGCTGCAGATTGTCAGTTAATATACACATGTACTGCTGATCACAGTCACACACACTGTTTGAGATTTCCACCAGTTCTGGTTTTAGCATTATCAGACTCTTTGAGTAATCTGAGCTTTTGCTCTGATCAGGAGATTCTCTTCCCATCATGCCGATTGTTGGAGTTCTTGTTGCTGTCGTTCTGTTGATCGGCATTGGTGTCATTGGGTATGTGGTGTACAAGAAGAAACAAGGTGAGGACACAGTTTTAGGCCATACAAAGTCTGAAATATCTTAAATAGCAGATAAGAAATATAAAATGTTGTTTGTGACTTAAACTAAATTCAAATTGCATTGCATTTTGCCTCAGTGATTTTAGTCTTAGTTTTGATCATGTTAATAATTGTGGTTGAAAATAAAAAGAAATATATATTAGTGCTTTCAAATCGATTAATCACAACAAAAATAAAAGTTTGTATATATATATTAGATTAGATTAATCATGATTACTCGATTTGACAGCACTTATATGTAATATTTATGTTCTACTTTCCTTTGGATTTGGTGTTCATTGGTTGAAATTGCTGAACTTACATCTCACTTCTATGATTGTTTTACAGGCTTTAAACCTGTCAGTGGTAAGTTCCTCATAAACACAAATTATAAAAATGATTATAAAAAATATGATGAGTTCTGCCATTGGTCATGATGTGGTTAATAGTAGTATCTTCACATATCTAAATCCATAATGAAATGTTTTGATAATGTAAAATAATACAGTAAATAAAAAAGAAGTTTGTCCTGAACAAACTGATGTTTTATTTTAATGTTGTTTTCTGTTTTAGGTTCTGATGACGGTTCTAACAGCTCAGCTCATCCACAAGCATAAAGACGTGTGTGTGTTTTCATTCATCAGTGCAACTGTCTCAGTCATGTGACATGAATGAAATGTAACATGTTTCTTCTGGCATTTTAGGAGACTGGACGTGGGAGAAATCAAGTTGAAAAAATTATGCTTGTCCTGATGCCCATCCTGCTTACAAAAATACACACACACACACACACACACACACACACACACACACACACACACACACACACACACACACACACACACACACACACACACACACACACACAGAGAGAGAGGGGAATCATATATTTCTGGGATTTATCTATTTATGGTTCTGAATTAATTACATCTAAAAAGTAATGTTTTTGTTTCTTCACTCTTTCTGTTCATCTTATGGTTAACCTTTACATTTTACCATGTAGAAATACAACTCATTGATCACAGAACCTGAATTAGAAAATGTGTGTATTTCTCTTTAATGACAGAAGAACACAGATCACTGATTGGCAGGGTTGATTGATTTGTAGATTTGAGAAAATTGATTTGTAGGTTTGTGATGTCAGGACTGAACATTAAAAAGAAATCAGAAAGCGTTTATAGTCTCCTGGGTAGAGCAGCGTCTCAGATCATTCTCTTTGTCTGTGTGTTGTTTCTACTGTGACAAGCTGGAATATGAAGTAAATGAGGGGAAAACCGCTTTATCTACTGCAACATTTAAATAAATGTAATTAACCTTTAAAATGGTATAGATTTGTCTTTTCCGTCAATTAAATTAACCAGTATGTAGATTTCACTTTTTATTCCTTGTATGGAATTATTGGGCTTTTTTTGTTTGTATATTTCCTTCTTTTTTATTTCCTTATTATTTTTAACTATTTAGATAAGCTGTAGTGCAGAATAATAGTTGATTCTAGTTAAATAATCGTAGATGCTGTACTATTGAACTTCTACATATGTCTGAACAATACAATAAAATACAGATATTTTCCTTTATTTGAGGTTTCTAAATCTAAATTATTTACATGAATGTTTTTCTTTGTATATCGGGTGCATTCAAAAAGTTGTAATGTTGTTTGATTCTTTCGAAATAAATAAACCTCACAAAACGAGCAAGTGGCGACTCTCTTTCACACTTTTCAAATAGCAGAATTTATATTTTATCACAATTAATTAACTATTGAAAGAAGATCCAAAAGGGTCATAAAGGCATCAAAGATGGAAAAATGAATGCAAATTATTATTATTTTATTAATTAATAAATGTGTATAGATGACAACAGTGACTGTGGTAGTTCCAGCTATCACAGAACATACATTTCATCTGCAGGATAGAAATATTACAGGTTCAGTAATTTTCTATTTTTAAGAAGGGAGACGCACTGTAAAAAGTGTGAATGTACAAATAGTTACAATCAAATAACTATTTCTACCTGATTTCATGAAATTGCATGAAATAAAATTTGACTCCAAAAGCCATGAGAACTATTTTCTATTAACAATAATGTTAAGTAATTTATGTAAATTAATTTAGCTGTTTGTGATTAGTAGGAATTGCCATTGTCACATTCTTTCATTTATAATTCATTGATACATCATGATCTCACCCAAACATTTCTGTTGACTGAAACTGAACTTGATCAGCTAGTGATCAAATAAAGCAAATGTGATTTGATACACAACCTGCTATACACTCAATTCTACCTAGCAACAATGGCCCTCAGTATACTATTGGCCAGTTATTAGCTGGCATAACACATTCTTCATTTTCAGAATTTAATTAATTGGAATACAAGAATAATGCTTGATTTAAGGCTTCAACTAAAAAAACGTACATGCATAAATACCATATTGATCCATGGTTACTGAACTTACAGAATTCTGTATTATAATGATGATGCATGGGCTTAAATCACACAGTTATTTCACAAGTATTTAATGGATATACTATCTATATTATTGTCATATTTAGACACATTTATCTGAAAATGCCTTTATAGCAAAAACAAATTTAAGTGTGAACTGTGAAATACCAAATGTAATGATATTCTATCTGTGTATCACATAAGTGACATTTGTATAATGATAATCAACTGATATATCAACACTGATTAAGCAAACCATAAGACCAACATCGCACTGATTTACCCCAAAGTAAATTTAATCTTGTAAAACTAAATCAAATGAAAGCACTCCTATAAGGCAGGTGTTTATAGCATATTTTTAGCCATCACTGTTGGTGCTCAAAGTTGAAAATTAGAAATGAATGAAAAGCAACTGCAAGTTGTAATACAAGAATGACTGATATACCAGTACTGACATTCATCACATTATTTGATTGACAGATTCTAATACAAAATACCTTTTAAAATAAAACAAAATTTGTAAAATAAAATCTATCAATGGTATATTTAATTAATTATATAGATTAAAAATGTCCTTTCACTATCTTTGTATTATTAATTTTCAAAAATGCTGTATTGGACTAAATTTCCCTGCACTTTGTTTAACCCTTGTTATGTTGCTACTAAGCACAATAAAATAAAAAAAATAAAAACATATAAAGGGGCTATATGTGTCCTGCAAAATAAGCTGATTAAGATCTATACTAAAGTTAAAGTATAGAAAATACAATTCACAAATATTACAAAGAATGCACCAAAAGTGTTTTTGATTTGAGAAGAGTTTAATGTGTCAGATATTATAATAAATCAGTGAGTTTTGAGAGATCATATGTGATCAGAACATTCCCTTCTTATAGCGGTGGATTAACTCGGACACGTCCTCCTTACACACCTTGATCCAGCCATCCTCCTGCATGTGGTACACTAGAAGAGAAAACATGCGAAAGCTTAATCTATTAAACAGAGCACACACACACATGCAACAATGAACATTAATGAATTAAGTGAACAATAATGTTCGACAGAAACATGACAAATGACAGATTTCTCCTAGCTTTAGGCTGAAACAAAATGGCACATTACTGCAGGTATATATGTTCACCAAATGTATTTACTGTTGATGAAGTTTCAGTTTTATTTCTAGCCATTTCGTAATATTACAGGTACTTACGGTTGACCACACCACCAGAGTAAGCGTCTCTGTGTGTGGCGTGAGCGATCCCACGTCGACCCAGCTCATACGCCTCCTCCACCGTCATATCCTCACGATAACCACTGTCCACGACACCATACGCATAACTGTTCCCACAGCCAGTGGAAAACATCCGCCCAGAGAGACGTGTGCCATTGTCATCCACATAGTACAGGCCTGGACCCTGATGTGAGGAAAATGATCATCTGAACAACTGGAGATTATGTGTGTATGCAATTGTTACACATGAGATCTAAGAACTTTACAACATTATTGATTGTGTTTTTATTGTATTATTTAAACTTGTATTTAATTGTATTGTATAATAGTATATGCTTAGACAGGGAACACCCTAAAAATATGCAAAAAAACTAAATGAACAAAGCCTGTCATTTAAACACTTCACCTGCTTGTCCCAGCCGCAGATCATGCTCCCCATAGACAGACCCATGCCTCTGTATCCCAGCATCATGTTGCACAGGAGTTTGGAGGCTGCAGACACTGAGATCCTCTGCTTGTTGCGTAGTTTGTAAAGTCTGTTTATAAAATACACCATACTTAAAACTACATGTATTAATGAAGAATTCATTTTTATGCATAAGTTTGGGCACCCCTCTGAGGTTGCATGATAACTTGGTCTGTCTTTTTTGTAAAGATCTTAGTGATATGCCATTCAGTTTCTAGGGAAAGCTGGATAATGTGATGTTTTTCAGACAAAACTTCTTAGTGTAGCAGTATTGAGTTGTATGAAATAAAATCAAATGTGAAAAATAGGCTGTGCAAAAGTTTGCCCACCCTTTCAATTATGTTGATTTGAATACCTGTAGTCACTAAATGCTTATTGATTGCAACACATTAATTTAATTGGCTCAATGAACAGTAGACTGAAAACACAGGTGCAACCAATCATCGAAAATGACATTTAATGTAGTTAAATGCTAGTTGTGTTTCTAGTTGATTCTCTACTAGAAAAGTAGCAACATGGGAACCTCAAAAGAACTTTCTAATGACTTAAAAACTAGGATAATTCATCAATATGAATTAGGAGAAGGGTACAAAAAGTTATCACAAAAGTTTAAGGTCTCTGTCTCCACAGTCAGAAATATAGATAGAAAATGGAGGGCCACAGGAACAGTCCTTGTGAAGGAAAGATGTGGTAGGCCAAGAAAACATTGTTTGAGGTATGCAAAGGTTCATCTGGACCAGCCAGAAATATTTTGGAATAATGTGCTGTGGACAGATGAAACTAAGTGGGCTTTCACACTGGTAGTTTAGTTCGGAACGGGGCAGCGCGTGGAATCAGGGCAACAAATGAATGGGAATCCACTGTCTCCTCAAAAGAGTCCGTTTGCAAGCAGCAGAAGGTCACCTTATGCGACACAGCAAACCTGTGTTGTTCACGCAGCTGCGCATAATAACACAGAATTTGACCGCGTTCTGCTTTCTATAATGCGCTGTGCACGTTTGCGATGACGTAGGATGCACGCAAACGCACCAGGGTTTGATAGAATCAAGTTGAGTGTGAAACCAGACCAACACTGCAGGGGGCACCGGGAACAATCGGGCTCGGGCCGCAGCAAACGAGCCCAGTGTAAAAGCCCCCTAAGATAGAGGCTCTCAGAATTCAGGGACTTATCAGTGGCAATAAAAAGCGACTACAGGCTGTTATTTCAGCATAAGGAGGCTCTATTAAATATTGATGTGGTAATTCCATTGGGGTGCCCAAATTCTTGGACCTGTGTGTTTTTGTTCTGACTCCCATTGTGGTGTTTCTGTTGATTCAATAAATGTTATTTCAGAAGTGAAATCTTACTGTTTTCTTAAGGTATAAATTAAATCCAAAAGAAGTTGCTGCTTCGAAAGCCCAGCAGATTATAAACTGAAATTATGATAATTATCAGGGATGCCCAAACTTTTGCATAAAACTATAGCTGTAATTATTGGGATCAACATAATGGGCTGCATTTGAAAGCTGCATTTTCAATTCCTGTACAATATTCTATCATTTTATAATGAACAGATCAAAATTTAAGCATTTGTTTACAAATTGTAAAATCAAATAAAAATATTGGTCAACATGCATTTACAGACTACGTCACATATGATGACATGATCTTCATGATATTAAGTCGACATGCAAGAACCAATGAGATTTGAC
Source organism: Meda fulgida (assembly GCA_030578275.1). NCBI lineage: Eukaryota > Metazoa > Chordata > Actinopteri > Cypriniformes > Leuciscidae > Meda > Meda fulgida. The sequence continues at coordinate 27,526,358 of CM060634.1, read as the reverse complement.
ATTAGTAGACATTTGAGCAGGGCCGTAGCTGGGGCATCCGGGGCCCTTTGGTTGAAACTGCAGGGGCCCCCCTGTAGCCAGGGGCCCTCAGAATCGTCACCACCTTTCGTCCCGCCAGTGATGGCCCTGCATTTGAGGTTTGTGTCGACATGTTTGATATAGTCTGTACATGCATGCATTGATCAACGTTTTGATTTGATAGAGAATAAAGGCTTGAATTCTATTCTATTTATTATACAAAATTAAGCTTAATATCTTTATGCCCTTTAGAGTTTCAAGTTTTTTGATCCCATTAACTTTCATTGCATGGAAAACGAAACAACTAAAACATTTTTCAAAATACTTTTTTTTGTGTATTCAGCAAAAGAAAGACAGTCATACGGGTTTGGAATAACATGAGGGTGAATAAATTATGTCAGAATTTACATTTTCGGGTGAACTATGCGTTTAAATCTTAACTAATGCACTGATTATTTTCATTTTATTTTCGTTTTAAAATCTGTTCTTCTAATAATCTTAAACCAAAGCATTAGTACATTTTCTGACACAGCTGAACACAAACTGGTAACTTCATCCTGTGAGCAGATGCTCACCCCCTTCAGAAGCATGCTGAGACAGACCTGCACTCTTTAGCCAGCAGTCTCTCCCAGTACTGACAGTCTGCAGCGCTGCCGGACATGGTGCCCAGCAGGTAAGGGTTGATCTCAATCACTTTATCGGCCTCCTTTGAATCTGCAACACATCGGGAGAAACATCATGATTCTGCAGATAAATACATGACTGACATAATGTTCACTCTGTACTCTGAGCATGATGTTGTGTTTTACTCTGAATCCTGTTATCAACATGATTTACATGCTTGACGTAGTTGCTATTGACTTAAGGGGGTGTTTTATACTCTTCAATGATGTATGGATGCTTACCGATGTATTTTCCAGCTGATGCTCTGGAGTCAACAGCCACAATGACTCCATGGCGGAACTTAAACGCCAGGGTTGTGGTGCCATGATTCAGATCTATGGAAACGCCATCCTCACAACTGCATGATTTCAGAAACTTAGAGGGCTGATGGGAACACAATATGTTACAGTGCATATGTTTTATTTATATATAATTTAATGTTTTTGCTGTTGCTGAGAGTCTGCCCCCTGTATTTCAATAAGCAAATTTATCTGGGAGATTGAAGAAACGTATTCTTGCCGTATAATAAGCAAATAAAAAATATTTAAAATGTCGTTTTAATTACCTACAACCTGCTACACAACTGCTGAAAATAGTCTACAAAACTAGAAAAATGTGGGTTTATGTAGGATATTTTTGGATGAATCTGTTAAACATGCTATGTTTCAGTGCAGTCTCATGCTTCCATTTTCACACAAAATGTTTGTTTTTATGTTGCCTTAGCGTAACGACGTTATAATTTGCCCCTAAGATTTAGTAATGAATGTACTTTGATGATAAGGTTACTTACGTCGACTCCAACAGGTACCGCGAATTCCTGGCATTTGGTCCCAAAACTATAGTGATTTGACCGGTCGAGAAAATGCGTTTGCTTAAAGCCGAACTGTGACGCGGAATTATATTTATATCCACTTACATCCAAAAGAGCCATTCTTTTTTATATATATAAAGAAAGAGCAATTAAAGTAAATAAAACAGTAAAAGCGAAATGAGCTAACGTATTTTACACGAAGGAAATACGATTCTCTACGGAAGACAATGATTTCGAAACCGAAAGATTTAGAGAAACTGTTTTACATGTAGTTTCGATTACGACTAGAAAATATAGCCTATTTATGTTTTAAAAACTATACATATACGCTATCTACGAATAGCATATGTACAATGTGTTCTTCTATTTGCTTCTGTTGTTTAAAAGTATTTGATATAAACATGATAATTTTGTGATTCTTTGAGGAAAAGGTTCTGTACATTGCTGGCTGACCAATAGCAGCGCGAGGCTTTCAACGTCATCAGTATCTAAATAGATTCATCCGATGCAGGTTAAACAGGTGGAACATTTGTACTGTAGCCTAAACACGGAAACAAGTCTGGACACACCTTATTCCAAAACGCATTATAGAGATGGGTTGTAAAGTTTATTGCCTGAAGCTGCAGAGCAAACTATAGGCCCTATTATAAAAATGTGAAATGTGCCTAAATGAACTGACCCTATTGAATTTGTCCTTCAAGTCTTTACTTCGATTTTCTAGACAAAACCAGTATATAACCAAATGTCCAAATAAAGGCCATTGATTAGCGTTTTCCCTTTTTTCCAATATTCTTTAAGTTGCTGCATATTAAATATTCCATAACAAGTTACAAAAATGTAACAAAAGGACTAAAAAGTAGGCATAATTCTCATTTGCAATATATATAGGCATACACAGTAATGTATACTTTTTAAATATTGTTTCAAAATCTCTTTAATTTGACTTTAGATGTGTTTTTTTTATTAAAGCATATAAAATAACCAACAGTAATTGTACAAAATATAATTTAAATATCTTTGTGTTGCATTATTTACCAAGTTCTGTTATGTTTACTAAAACAGATCTTTGTGTTTATGAAACATAAAAAAAAAAATTGTTCAGTTCATGTGCTGGAAATTGTATTTTATTGATGATTATCTCTGCACTCTCTACCACTTGCACAGTCCACTACAAGCTATGGAATTAAGAGAATAAACATCAGACATTAAAAATCTTTTACAGCGAAATCTTAACATCACAACAGTAACCGAGTTGAAAGAATCCCTCTTCCAGATCACATTACAACATCACAGTGTATTTCTTGGCTCAACTGGATCCAGTTTCCATCATTTGAACTGTCTCATGCACCAACTCCAGCTCCAGCTGAGTCACGGTTTGAGTTAGAACTGGGGTTGAACCGGGCTTATACTTATACTTTGCCTGTCTGTGAGAGAAAGACAGATATAGATCAATGTATTGCCAATATAAGGCATAGGTAGAATTAACACAAACCTTTGAATAATGCTGTGACATATTAAAGTAAAAAAAAAAATTAAGTACATTAAAAAGTAATAATGTGTGACCTGTGTCGTGTTGTGTTACCTCTTATAGTTATATGGGGACTCTTTGTGAGGTCTGATATAGTCCACCCCCTCTTTTGTAATGACACACAGGTCTATGTTGTTGCCTGATCCCAGGTCACTCATGATGCCTGCATGGACAGCATCACTTACCAGTGCCTTGGCCTCCTCTAGCTAAAGGGAAGATAAAAGACAATAGTGACAGAAATATTTCAGGCATTAAAGAAAGGATTATCCAAAATATATTTTGCAAGCTTTTGCAGATAATATTTTGCTGTAAATTTCAAGGACATAAAATTAAGTAAAATTGTGATATAATATTGAATAAAGTGAGTCATTTTAACTTAAAACCCTCTCAGTTTATAGAAGAATTGTGAAATCTATGCAATGGCACTTACAATTAACTAGTAAAATAAAAAACCTATACAAATGTTGAGTTGTCATAACTTCAAGACGCATTTAAACAGCCCAGTCAGATGGAGAGCTAAATTGTTGTTCTCTAATCGGTGAGACATGATCTTTAAATTTAGGAGCAATACACAGACCTCAACACTTAGTACACATAAAAAAAGATATTGGTGACAAGAAATGGCTAATTTTTGCTCACAAACGAATCGTTCAGAGTGTGAAACAAACTCCAGGTGCTGACAAACAAGTTAACGAACTTGACAAAAAAGCACTGAAAAACAGATAAATGCAACCTTATTAATTCTTCATGCCCCAGCCCAATACATACTGGGAACATCTGAGTTGTGTAAAGTTCAGATTTTAATATATTCAAATTTGTGTATACATAGCGCAAGGTTTTCTACACTACTTTGGAATCAATACTTCAGAACTCACTACAAACAATCCAAAGTAGTATATACTTATAAGTTAGAGCTGTCATTTCTACATATATGCTTAATATTTTCAAGTTCATCCTGAAACTAAATTATTCAATAAAGTAAATAACTTTTTTTTTCTGTTGCATCCTTGAGCTACAGGAACACAGAAGAAGGTTAAAAAAGGCAACTTACATCCATGTTTGCTTTAAAACTGTCCTCCAGTATCCCCATTGCAGCCAGATTACCAGATCCTAAAAACACAGAAACATAGCGGTCATTAGTTTTCTTGAGAAATGATCACATATGTGCAAAAATATTTTGCAGGAATTTCCATTGTGTAAGCAGAACACTTCATAACATTCAAAGATCAGCTGATGAAGACAGCCATTTGAAAATTAGATAAATTATACACTTAAAAATAAAGGTTCCAACGGGGGTTTGAATCACTTTAGGTTCCCCGAATAACCTTTCAGCGATCAGTTCTTAAAAGAGCCATTTTTTTCAAAGGACAAAACTCGAAATAATCTCTTTTCATTAGAACATTTGTGCAATCGACAGGTTCCATGGATGTTAAAGGTTCTTCATGGAACCATTTATGCCAATAATGACATTTTTTTTTGTTTAAGAGTGTAATACACTCTTTTTTATCCAAAAGAAGTGCATTGTCATTTAAATTAACACATTCCTCACCTATAAGATATATCATTTTTTATCATTAATTGGATGTCACATACATACCCATGGCCAGATATGGCACCTTGTCCATGCTCCCATAAGGGCCAACAGTGTACAGGTGACTGCCAGTGTAGTCAACACCCCCTAAAATTAGATGAGCTCCAATCATACCTCGATACCTGAGGAACAAGCAATTAAACGTTATTGTTTATAGAGTGACCACACATAAAACAGCTGTATGTTTCTATAGTACAAACAAACATACATGATCACACAGTGTATTTGTGACAACAGGTGAAGATGATAATACACCACCAAGTCTACACACACCTGAAGAGCATGTCTTGTAGTATGTTAACTGCCATGACGACTCTTGGGTTCCTGCCACTGTTCATAGAGAATATGGTGAGGTTTGATGACAACAAATCTGTTGTCTTCTCTGTGTCCGCTGCTGTTCCCGCTCCACAACAACTAACAAAAATAAAATGTAACACTTTACAATAAGGTACCATAAGGTTATAAGGTTACACTAAGGTACAATATTGGTAATATAATAGGTACAATGTTAATTAATGAATTAACTATAAAGTAACAATGAGCAATTTATTAACCATAGTTAATAAAAAAAGGTTCACGTTCATATTTTCATTCATAGTCCATTACCTAATGTTAACAGATACAACAATTGACCTTATAAATGTTTTAGTACATGTTGAGATAAAAATTAACTAAGATTAATAAATGCTGTATAAGTATTTTTCATTGTTAGTTCATGTTAACTAATATTAACAAATGAAACCCTATTGTAAAGTGTTACTAATTTTAGAAAAAATTGGACTGATTTATATGCATTTTATTATTATTTGCTTTATAAATAATGTACATTTGACATTAAAAATGTTTAAAAGCCCATAGACGTTAAACCCTTTTTATACAGTCGTGCTCAGAATTAATGGTACCCCTGGTAAATATGATGAAAAATGGCTGTAAAAAATAATTCTGCATTGTTTATCCTTTTGATATTTCATTCAAAAAATTGGCAAAAATCGAACCTTTCATTGAAGTAAAATAATTGAAAGTGGAGGGGAAATCACATTATGAAATAAATGTTTTTCTCCAAAACAAGTTGGCCACAATTATTGGTACCCCTAGAATTGTTTACGAGTAAAATATCTCTGAAGTATATTCCCATTCATATTTACCTTTTTTTTTTTTTAGCACACCAGGGTGACTAGGAACATGAAATTGTCCAGCCATGACTTCTTGTTTTACAGGAGTTTAAATATGAGGAAACACAAAGGCCAAATTCCCTTAATCATCCATTACAATGAATAAAACCAAAGAATATAGTTCTGATGTGCATTAAAGATTGTTGAGCATCACAAAATAGCAAGTGGCTGTAAGAAAATAGCTAAAGCATTGAAAATCCCCATTTTGACCATCAGGGCAATAATTAAGCACTTCCAATCAACTAAAGATGTTACAAATCTGCCAGGAAGTGGACGTGTGTCTATATTGTCTTAATGCAAAGTGAGGATGAAAGTTTGAGTGGCCAAAGACTCTCCAAAGATCACAGATGGAGAATTGCAGAGATTAGTTGAGTCTTGGGTTCAGAAAGCCTATTTAATAAAAAATTAAACAACCCCTACATTACCACATGTTGTTTGGGAGGTTTTCAAGAAAAATCCTCCTTGCTCATCCAAAAACAAACCCCAGCAAATTCAGTTGTCAGACATGACTGGACCTTCAAACAGCACAGGGTTCTGTGGTCAGATGAAACTAAAAAATAGCTTTTTGGCAGCAAACATGCAAGATGGGTTTGGTGCACACAAGGATAAAAAGTACCCCATGTGTACAATTTAATATACCATCTTTAATGTTGTGGTCATATTTTTCTGCTGGAGGTCCTGGACTTCTTGTTCAGATACATGCATGGCATCGTGGATTCTATCAAATACCAACAGATAAAAAATCTAAACCTGACAGCCTCTGCTAGAAATCTTATAATGGGCCGTGGTTGGATCTTCCATCAGGACAACGATCCAAAACAAACATCAAAATCAACACAAAAATGTGTTAAGTAGCACAAAATGAAGCTTCTGCCATGACCGTCCCAGACCTGATGAGTGGAGTGAACTGAAGAGAAGAAGCACCAACATGGATCTGGGAATCTGAAGGATCTGGAGAGATTCTGTTTGGAGGAATGGTCTCTGATCTCTTGTCTGTGTTCTCCAAACTCATCAGGCATTATAGGATAAAACTTAGAGCTGTTATCTTGGCAAAAGGAGATTGCAAAAAGTATTTAATAAAAGGGTACCAATAATTGTGGCCAACGTGTTTTGGAGATAAACATTTATTTCATAATGTGATTTCCCCCCCCACTTTCTATTCTTTTACTTCAATGAAAGTTTAGATTTTTGCCAATATTTTGAATGAAAGATCAAAAGGATAAATGATGCAGATTTATTTTTTACAGCCATTTTTTATCATATTTACCAGGGGTACCATTAATTCTGAGCACGACTGTAAGTGATGGAATGGATCTTTAATCCCTACTGTTACTTACTATATGTTAGGCGCAATGTAGTGAATCTTGGCACACTTTTTATCTGCAACTACCTCTGAAGAAGTGGCTCTTGTGTCTGCTCCCAGAACTACACCATCCTACACACACACACACACACACACACACACTAGTTTAGTTTGTCAGGAAATATATATATGAAATTATTACATTCTCGTAAAAAAAGGTACAAAACTGTCACTGGGGTGGTACCCTTTCAAAAGGTACACCTTTGTACCTAAAGAGAGAATATTAGTAGGGTAAGTTCGGCTAAGATGATCCCCCACCTTAATTTCTTCTAGATGACACAAAATCTCATCACAGCACTTTTGATGAGTGGCTACACTATTTTTAATTTTGTCATTTCATTTGATTATCAAAATTTGTGAGATTTAGTCACTCGAAACAGTCTCTAGAAAAAAGTGATGACTGTATTATGTTGATTATCAATGTTTTTGGCCATAGTTGTTAATCAGGGATTTGTTAATGTTTTTAGATTCATGGAATAAAAGTTATAGTTTTTATTTTTAAGTAAAAAGATTAAATTAGACCCTTGGGGTAAGATGACCCGATTTGGCACAGAAGGCCCCAAGTGGCATGTTGGTGTTATTATTTTAAATACCCCCTTAAAATACCCCAGCAAGAGGGTCAATTTTGGGATAATATGGCATCTTTGAATAATTTTACATTTTTGTATTTTTGTTCCGTAACAACTAAAATAACAAATGTTTAAATTTATTTCCTAGAATAACACATTGGCTGATGCATCATAATCCTGCACAGGCTAAATGCACCTGCTTATATCTAAATATTTTGGGATTTAAAAGTAAATGCATATTGTACATTGGCATCTTTGTTACCCATGTTACCCTACCTCAAAGGAACATATTGGCACCAAAAGTGTACATAGCCTACATAGGCATATATTAATAACTAAATATTTAATATGGAACCTTTTTACAGGGTATACCAGTGACAGCTTTTGTACAAGTGTATATGCTTTTGTTTCTAATTACCTTATAAACCACTCCAGCAATAGTGGTGCCTGTTTTCATGGGTTTTGGAGCCTTGATTTTCCCCTCTTCTGAACCATTCTCCAGTACAATATTTCTAAATGAAGGAGGAGGAGATTTGTGTACACGATAGTGCAATGAATCGAGCAGGTCATGTCAGGATATAGGCTACTTTTAAAAAGTTTTACAGAATTTATTTGATCTGTGAATATTGCAATAAACTCGATTGTAGAAAACACAGTACGTTTTCATTTTGAGAGAAAAAGACCCGAATTAGATCTGAACATACTTTCACTTTTGTTCCGACAACGTGAAACAATGATAATGATAACGCAAGGTATATTTTCTACATTTCACGCACAGTATTATCATATTACAACTGTGCGAAGCCTAATTTGTTCTTACCTTGAGGAATTTTCGAAGTTAAACCCAGGCAGAGCAGGGTCGAGGACGCAAGAAAGTGCCATGTCTAAACTCTTCTCTGGAACTGATCGGTTCGTGTAATGCGCCTCGCGAACACTAGGTTTGCTGTTCAGATGAGCCTGAAGCCTTCATTCACAGTCGAGCGACAGCGAGACGTTTACTTTATCCACAATCTATGTCGAGTTTATAATAATGGAGAGGCCTCATTCATACTCACAAGTAAAAGGTGTCAGCACGGGCGTAAGTTGGCTATTTATCGTGTTTATAATTGACTTAAGCCTTTGCAGGTTTTTGTTTGGAAAGCCGCCGCGAAATTGACTTTAAATAGGCTAACATTACGCGTCGGAGGCAGGTGATGTTTATTTGATCGTTTGAGACAATGTTGTGAAATAACGTTAGTCGTTTTAATATATTATGGTATGTATCTGTGTAGTTGTGAATCTGCAGTTTAAGTAGCCTATAATGTAGCTCAAAGTTACTTTCGCTTTCTTGGGTGATACTGTGGCGTCATCATCATCAAGGCGATCGAGGGACATCTTGAAATATCTACTTCCATTTGGAGAGATCTAAAGTTTTAATTATGGATTGTCGCGAATTCCCTCAATACTTATTTAAAACAATAGTAGAACATGTTGTAGGGTCAGTTTCCCCTCTCGATTCATTTTCCATTTGACCATGGATGTCTCTAAATCTCACCTCAACACAATTTATTGAGTGCTATGCCTTTTATTTTGATTTAACCGCATTTGTGAGAATTATTAGACCTGAACAGTTAATGAGGTTAAAAGCTAATACATTTATAATTTTCATGTAGCATTTTATATTAATAATCCCCCTTTTTTTATATAAAATTCAGTACTTCACTATATTCATGATTTTATTATTAATTGGTTAGACCACAATTCTTGCTGTGAAGTTCAATGGAGGAGTTATCATTGGGTCTGACTCCCGAGCTTCTATGGGAGAGTGAGTATTTTCCAACAATTTGTTCATTGTCCTGTTACACACAATTAGCCTACATCTCTCTTAACTACAATATAACTTTTATCTACAGGTCTTATGTGTCATCCAAAACCATCAACAAGCTGATCCAGGTACATGATAGAATATTCTGCTGCATAGCTGGATCACTGGCAGATGCACAAGCTGTTACCAAAATGGCCAAATTCCAGCTGTCTTTTCACAGGTCTGTTCATTTCGGTAGCAAGAAAGGCTGAGCTATTACGTTTTGTCCATGGCTGAAAAATCTCTATATGTCTTTAGTATTCAGATGGAATCTCCTCCCTTGGTGAAAGCTGCAGCATCAATTATGAGGGAACTTTGCTATAACAATAAGGAAGAGCTGCAGGCAGGCTTCATCACAGCGGGCTGGGACAGGAAAAGGGGACCACAGGTGATGCTCTGCTAAACAAGACTATAGACAAGGACAAAGGATCTGAATTAAGTTCAGCATCACAGTCACATGTGGCTCTCAAATGCTCTCAAAGTTGATTTGTAAGCATGTTTTGCCTTTCTACAGATATACGTAGTGTCTTTGGGAGGAATGCTACTCAGTCAGCCTTTCACCATTGGTGGATCTGGCAGCACATACATCTATGGTTATGTGGATGCCAAATTCAAACCTGACATGAGTTTAGAAGAGGCTACACAGTTCTCCACAAATGGTACAGTAGAATTGCAATAAGAAGTTTATTGACATTTATAAATTGTGAATAAAGCAATGTTTTAAAGGGTTAGTTCACCAAAAAATGAAAATTCTGTCAGTAATTACTCACCCTCATGTTGTTCCAACCCCGTAAGACTTTCATTCATCTTCGGAACACGAATTAAGATATTTTTGATTAAATCTGTGAGCTGGATCACTCCTCCATAGGCTTCTTAAGGGATCGAAACTGGCCGGCCCAAAAGTTATGAAAGACATCGTTAAAATAGTCCGAGTGACTACAGTGGCTCAAGTTTATCAAGTGACGAGAATACTTTTTGTGCGCAAAAAACAAACAAAAATAACGACTTCATTCAACTACTCATTTCCTTCCCTGTGGGCCTTGAGATTTCATGTAGTGAAAGCTTCTGTGTTGTACGTCACACGCATCACACACACATGACCAGCATTGGCCTATAGTGAGCCTACGTGTGACGTACAACACAGAAGCTTTGCGCAGTTCCACTACGTGAACATACTCAAGGCCCACAGGGAAGGAAATGAGTAGTTGAATAAAGTCGTTATTTTTGTAATAAGTCGACTATTTTAACAATGTCTTTCATAACTTTTGGGCCAGCCAGTTTCGATCCCTTAAGAAGCCTATGGAGGAGTGATCCAGCTCTCTGATTTAATCAAAAATATCTTAATTTGTGTTCCGAAGATGAACGAAAGTCTTATGGGATTGGAACAACATGAGGGTGAGTAATTACTGACAGAATTTTCATTTTTGGGTGAACTAACCCTTTAAGAGTTAATAGCTAATGTTTGTGTCTTCACAGCTTTGGCTCTGGCTATGGGTCGGGACAATGTTAGTGGTGGTGTGGTTCACCTGGTTGTCATCACTGAAGCAGGAGCCAAGCATATGGTTGTTCCAGGAGATAAACTGCCCAAGTTCCACGATGAATAGAACACGGCTATGACCAAACTGGACAGTTCTACAAATATCACTACTATGTGATTGCGTGCAGATTTATGATTTCGCTGAAGCTCATTTTCCACACACCCTTTGTTATTCATAATAAATTTGGAAAGTGTTATGTTCAGTGTGATGTCCCTTCTTACATACATATGCATTATTTTGTCCGTTTCAGATTACGTTTTTGTTATAGAAATATGGATATTCAATCATAAGAATGTCCACACAAACTATACAAAATGTCAAAAAATGCCTTCAGGAAAGAAAGTGGATGAAATGATCTATTATGCCTCCATTATTCCTGACTGTGAGACTTGGAAGGGCCCGTCTATTTATTTGGGGACCTATAGAAGATTATCTTTCAGTCTTTGACCAAATATTTAGAAGAAAACACTAAAAATAACAACCGGCTTTTGTGTAATAGTAAATACAGAAGAGCAGAATTAGTACCTTAAGTTCCTTAAATTGAAAATATTAAGCATTTTCTACATTTGTATTCAATTTGTGTAAATTCTAATATACTAATTTTGACCTATATGCAAATAATAGGGTTGTTTGTGATATTTGATTCCTCAGTTGTCAATACCAAAGTAGGGGAAAGACATATTTATAAATCTAAGTAAATTTAAAGCCATAAAAAGGTCATCATGCATTGGTGCATAAATAATTAATATGGTTGCGTTTTTTCACTGTTTGTTTTTATTGTTTTCAGCCTTAGTAAGGTGTAGTTTTGGGACATCTGACGTTTCTTTTCTATTCAAAATATCCCATTTGTACTCAGAAATGATCCATCGATTGTTGCCATTATAGTGTAGAAAGTGAACACTAATGTCTGTGTGTGTGGGCGAAAGTTGCTTCATAGTGACAAAACTGAAGGGCCCCAGACCCAACTGCGAAAAAGTATAGTAAATGGGTGCAATGGAGGATTAGTTTAAGTTAAATTAAATTATATACCTAAATATTTAATAGGCTACAATGTTTTTTTCCAAGTATCTTGACTTTTTAATGTGGTCGTTAAAATGACAGCATAGTCAAAGGCTTGCTTCAGTGTGCACAAAGGGAAGTAACTTTCTTTCACTTTCTGTTATAGACAGAAAATGGAGGAATAATGTTGTAAGGCACTTTAAAATACTGCAAGCCTGGCAGTACTACACAACATAGGATCTTTTTCGGTATTCAATTGATTCGCCCTATTAAGTGCTTCGTTTGAGTTGTGCAGAGCTATAGAGTGTCGAGTCTCTTCTGGCGTCAAGCAGGATTGCGCAGGTAGTTGCTTTCCATCCATTCAAAATGTCGGAGGAATTGTTTCCAGAACCAGGATGGCTATCTGAAGAAGTCAAAACCGGGGTAAGCTATCGCCTCATGAGCTTAAAAGACTCAAACGAGTAGTTTATTCCAAGCTGCATAAACATAACGCTCACATTTTAAAACTTTTTGGGATGACAAGATTAGCTTATTGCTTAGGCACGCGTTAACCTTATTCATTCGGTTAGGTAAAAGCGTCATTAAAAAAAATCACGGCTTTTATCTTTTCCTTAACATGAATGCAATTTTTGCTTCTTTTTCTTTATTTCTTTCTCTCTCTTTTTCAATTTAGACGACCATCATCGCGGTTACTTTTGACGGTGGAGTTGTCCTTGGCTCAGATTCCCGAGTGTCAGCGGGGTAAGATAGCCATTTGTGCTGTAGTTTATCTGTAACCTATTACATTTCCACAGAAAGTTTAAAAACATTACCCAATAATAGAAAACGTATGATATAGCCTATGCTCATTGGAATCTTTCCAACTCAGGTCATCATCATATCATTATTTAAGTCACATCATATCATATCATAAATTTAAGATAATCATAGTCATTTATTCAGTGAATATTTTAAATAAGATTCCTCGAACCAAGAACATTAAAATGTTGTTTCTTTGGGAATTGTTTTCAGGGAGACAGTTGTGAATCGTGTGATGAACAAGCTCTCCCTCCTCCATGACAAAATATATTGTGCTCTTTCTGGATCAGCAGCGGATGCTCAAACCATTGCTGAGATAGTCAACTACCAACTGGATGTGCACAGGTATTTATTACCAATGTCCTGTTATTCTCTTTGTCTATATAACTTTAGATCATGAACTAACTGTTTGGCCCATTGAAAACCAGTACCAAAGCAACATGCTTCATAGATTTTCCAGTGTCTCATAAAGGTGATGAATAATGTATCATGACAGTATTGAAATGGAAGATGACCCACTCGTATGCTCTGCTGCTACTCTGGTGAAGAATATTTCATACAAATATAAAGAGGAACTATCAGCACATCTTATTGTTGCAGGGTGGGACAGGAAAGAAGGAGGACAGGTTAGATCATTTTGGTTTTTATTACAAACTGATATATGGTAAACGTTTTGTATAGCAGGTCATTTTGAATTAAATTATACATGTTAAATATCATAATGTTATTATATTGTATATGTGGTCATGTAAGCCTCATTTCAAACAGGTCTATGCAACACTTAATGGTTTGCTGACCAGACAGCCTTTTGCTATTGGTGGCTCTGGGAGTTTTTACATTCATGGGTTTGTGGATGCAGAATACCGAAAAAACATGACAAAGAGGGAATGCCAAGAGTTTGTAGTAAATGGTAAGTTTGTGCAGTATACAAACACATATATGAGAAATGTTATGTGCTGCATCCCAATTGGCCCACTACTACTGAAATGTTTTAAAAGTGTGTGCTGTTTTCTTTTTTTGTATCCTATCACGGTTTAATCTGCCTGAAATCAATCACATTCAATTTAATTTAATTTCTTACCGTATCTGAGAAGAATTTAATATCACGTTAATCTGGCAGTCATGGGTCTTACATGCGGAGAAATATTATAATGTGTTTGCATGATGATGCATTGAAGTTAGTGATCATTTGTTATGTTCTTCAAGATGGCTAATTTTGATCGATTTCTGGGTTACAAGCTGAAGGTCAGAGGAGCAAGGAAGCATCAAATTGAGCATTGAGAAACACCCAGAGTGTGCACAGACCTACCTCAAATTCTAACCAGAAAAAGTAGACCATCTTTGGAGTTCTCACTAATTAAATGTGAATAATATTAGGACGGATATGTGAATTGGGACGCAGTAATGTTGATAATGATTAGTGATTAGTAAAATGATTAAAGTGCTAATTTTAGAGATGCAGATGGTAGATCAGTTAGTTTAAATGACTATTATAAGTAAATATGGTAAATAAGGTAGAAATAGCAGAGGACTTTTGAAGTGCAAAAATACTACCGTTCTAAACATGTTATAGAAACAGGTGCATTGCATCAAGCATAACAAGAAAATTACCAGCAATTGATAAGTACTGTAGATGTGCAACTATGATACAGTTTTATATGTGACCTTTGTTTTTAGAATTCTCCCTTTATCAATGTGCTGGATTCAACTCTAACATTAGCTCTGCCAAGAGACTGATTGTAGATGGACAGCCTTTTATTTTTCTCATAAAATCTTGATAACTAGTATTCAATGATCATAAATATATTGATGAAGATCAGGCCAGGAACTGACAGGATTTATGTTACTTTCATAATCATAATCTCTCAAAATCAATGTATCTAAGTGTTCTCTCTCTCTCCCTCTCTATAAGCTCTCACTCTGGCGATGGGTCGGGATGGCTCAAGTGGAGGCGTTGCATATGTTGTTACCATTGATCAAGATGGAGCAGAAGAGAAGTGTGTTTTAGGAAATGAACTGCCCAAATTTTTTGATCAGTGAATCTAAGTGAATTCTTTGCTCTGAAATTAAGAACATCAACATGTAGAATATTAACCTGCTTTCATAGAGCTGGCCAAAATACTGCATGAGATTGCAGAGTTGTTTTTATCAATTGTTTTGTTGAACCACTGTGTGAACAGCTGTATTCACTTTGTCTCAAAGTTTGATAATAAACCATATTAGAAATGTATATGCTTTCAAGTTAATTCTGACACCAAAATTATTTGAGTCAAAAATGATATATTAGCAATAATAGAAATACTTATGGACCTGTCCAGACAGAAAACTGAGCACAGCCTGTATAAAGATTCCTTTGCTATGACTCATCATTTGCTAGGCAGAAATGAACAAGGCAGGTTGTAGTAGAGTAAGTTCTGTTATGGCTTCTTGGAAAAGGGAGACATTTGTTGCATCTAAAAACTTACAGTAACAAATAGACATATTTAGCATATAGAATAATACTAATAATAAAATATTTATTCATTTGTTTTGACTATAGGCCTACAGCTGACGTATTTTTTGATAAGGTTCACCTAACTGAAGGTAGCCTAATTAAAAATCCAGAGGAACAACAATTGACTTGAGTAAAAAAATAAAATAATAATAGACAGAGGAAAGGTTAAAATGTGAAACTAAAATGTTAAAACTTTTTTGTACGGCCTTGCACGGCCTTTTTGTTGTATGTTGAAGGAAACCCCCTTATCATGAGAAACTGAAAGTAAAAGGAAAATAATGTCGGTGTCCTAAAATGCCCCGGCGCCGTGTGAAGAGAAGACAACATCGCACTCCGTAGGAACGGGACAAAACCATAGACTGTAAAAAAAATAAAAAAAATAGGGCAAAACATTACAGAGAAGAAAATAACCGAAAAGGTTCGTTTTGAATATTACGCGCTCGGGTTATACAGTGTTACCACGGCAACCGACTTACACTTACAGCATGCAGAACGTTTTGGTGTTCGCGTGTATTTTATGTGTTGATATAATAATAGTTTACACTCTGGACCTCGGAGGAACTTTGCTGAAGTCTTGTTCAATAAATCTCGACTATAATCTATTACGTCAATGGGCTGAATCTGGACTGCGATGCACACTTCTGTACGCAGGATCTATGTTATCTAAAGAGGCTGCAGGTCCTTTAATAAGGAGATGGATTACAGCCCACTGTTTTATCGCTTCGGTGTATGAAACCGGACGCTTTGCCTTGTTTGACAACTATCGCCTTGATACATTTAATATGTGGCTTGTCGGAACCGTCGCTGCTGCTTTAGCATGTTTTTTTTGGGAGGTAATGCTGCCTGACACGAATGGAGAGAGAAACGTTAACGGTAAAGAGTGCAAACAGAGGGCTCGAGTCCTCTTCATACGGGTCATCCGTTTCTACAAACCAGACTACATATTATTGTGTGGAGCTTTTGTCTTTCTGGCCCTAGCTGTGCTATGTGAGTATTTCGTTGTATTTACTTAACTTTGTATCTACATAAAAGTGTAATTTTATGTAGTAAACCTGCTTTGTAACGTTAATTTTACGTGTTTCAGGTGAGGTGTTCATCCCACTGTACACAGGAGAGGTGATTGACATCTTGGGTTCTCATTACCAGTGGGACAACTTTAGATCAGCTATCATTCTCATGGGATTATTCTCATTGGGAAGGTATTGCAGAATATGAGTTTTGTATTACAACAACAACAAAAAGCCCATTTAAGTATCTCATTGAACACTGTTTTTTTGTTATTCTCAGTTCTTTCAGTGCAGGTTGTCGTGGAGGCCTGTTCATGTGTGCAATCAACAGCTTCACTTGCAGAGTCAAGGTGCAGCTGTTTGGGTCCCTTGTCAGGCAGGACATTGGCTTCTTTGAGACCATAAAGACAGGTAGATCCAGTATGATTGCTGGTACAGTCGTCATCTGTGTGATACCCTTTTAATATGGACTCATAGTCATTATTTCCACTAAATCTGTCTTTCAGGTAATATCACATCTAGACTATCCACAGACACTACTTTGATGGGCCGGGCTGTGGCCCTGAATGTCAACGTCCTTCTACGGACCCTGATTAAGACACTAGGCATGCTGTATCTGATGGTGAGCCTCTCGTGGAAGCTTACACTGCTGATGCTGATGGAGACACCACTGACAGGCTTACTGCAGAACATATATGACACGCATTATCAGGTATGGGGTTAACAAAAGTACCATGATGAATGAAGCATAATAATTTTTTTGCCAATGACTGAGAATCATATCATATAATATATCAAGTTTTCATGCCCTTTTTAGAGGCTGTCAAAAGAAGTTCAGGACTCCATAGCACAATCCAATGAGACTGCTGGGGAGGCGGTGTCAGGCATCAGGACGGTAAAGAGTTTCAGGACAGAACTTGGTGAAGCCCATCGCTATGATGTCCGCTTGATGGAAACCCATAATCTAAAGACCCGACGGGACACTGTCAGGGCGATTTACCTGCTAGTTAGGCGGGTTAGTATGAGTTTACTTCTCATTTTAATGTGCATATGTGTTTATTTTCTTTGAAGCAAACTTGTTGATATGGAACTGATACTGCATTGCTATGTATCTTTTCTGATTTGCAGATGACAGAATTGGGAATGAAGGTGGCCATGCTTTATTATGGGAGACTCTTCATCCAGTATGGACAGATGAGCACAGGGAATCTTGTCGCTTTCATCCTTTATCAGCAAGACCTTGGAGACAACATCAGGGTGTGTCTATGTTTATTTAACAAAGAGGTTTTTGTGGTGACACAGAGGGTAGAGAAAAGTTGTATCATCTAAATCAACAGTCCTCACAAAAGCATGTTTAAGGTAAAGATTCATAAATATTTATCCATCTCTATTACAGACTTTGATCTATATCTTTGGAGACATGCTGAACTCAGTAGGTGCGGCCGGTAAGGTGTTTGAGTACCTGGACCGAAAGTCTGAAGTCAGTATTGATGGCAATTTGCAGCCCGGTGATCTGAAAGGACACGTCAGCTTTCAAAACCTCACCTTCTCGTATCCCAGAAGACCCGACCACAATGTGTTAAAGGTACAACTTTTGCTCTGAAGAATCACTTCTCTTGTCAAGGTTGATAAGGCAATTTACATGAACCTGTCCTGAAATATCTTTTATTTCTTATATTTTTAATACATTTTTCATTGTGTTTATAAACTGCATGAGTACATACGTTTGCAAATATGTTGTGTACAAGCTAGTTCTCTCTAATACAAAAGCAGTTGTTATTTATGAGCTATACATGATCTATTGAAGGTTTATCATATACTTGTAATATTTTAAAATAATTATTTTCAATAAATCATCTTAATTAAGCCTACTTTTTCATCTGTTTTCAGAACTTCTCTCTGGAGTTGAAGCCCGGTCAGATGACGGCTCTGGTGGGTGTGTCAGGTGGGGGGAAGAGCACGTGTGTGAGTCTGCTGGAGAGATTCTACCAGCCTCAACAGGGACATATTCTGTTAGATGGACAACCACTGCAGAACTACCAACACAACTACTTGCACAGCAAGGTGAATACTTTCAAAGAACAAACACTTTACGGTTGTACTGTAGATTAATTCCATACCACCTCTGTTCATACATACCTACAAGTCTACTCTAAACAACCATATAAAACCAACCAATGCAATGCAAGAACATATACTGTGAATTATCTCTCTCAGATAGCAATGGTGGGTCAGGAGCCTGTACTTTTCTCTGGCACCGTTCGAGACAACATTGCCTATGGTCTGCCTGGCTGCTCAATGGAGAGAGTAAAGGAGGCTGCTAGCAAAGCCAATGCCCATGCCTTCATCAGCAAACTGGAAAATGGCTACGACACAGGTAAAGAAAATGCTATCACTTACCACTTTAATTCTCATATTTGTATCAGTGGCTAGGTCAACTGTTATTGGTCAGTTCTGATGGGACAAAAATAAAAAAAAACTAATTATTTTCCAATATCTGTGAACAACAGAATTGCTAGAATTTATAGCTTTTAGTTATCATCCAAAAAGACTTTGCCTGAAAAAACTTTGCTGGTCCACTTGCTAGACCAGCACTAACCAGCATGAACCAGGCTGGACTAGCATACAAATACACTTCGTCTAAGATGGGCTTTACATTTAAAGTCATTTTAGAACGACTGATTATCAGCCATTCTGGATAGTTTTCTTTTGGATTTTTTGAAATCACTCCATTCATGATTGGATAAGGAAGGTTTTAGATTTAAGCATGCAAAGGTGTTTTATTAAATGCGAAGTACACAGCCATCAAACAGTGCTTTCTTGTCAGATGTGGGAGAGCGTGGTAACCTGCTCTCGGGAGGTGAGAAGCAGCGAATAGCTATCGCCAGAGCTCTGATCAGACAACCTCAGGTGCTCATACTGGACGAAGTGACTAGCTCTTTGGACACTGAAAGTGAACAAATGGTAAATAATATGGCTATTCATTATGAACACAAACACATATGTACATAAGCCTTCACAAATCCCTGTTTCCTTTAGTGCTGCTATCAAAAGATTTCTTATGTGTTTTATTATTCCACAGGTTCAACAGGCCCTGGCCTGCTGCCCTACTCAGACCTTGCTTGTGATTGCTCATAGGCTAAAGACCATTGAGAGGGCGGATCAGATTGTGTTGATTGACAGCGGGGAGGTGTTGGAGCTGGGCACACATGAGGAACTCATGAACCAGAAGGGAAGTTACTATAAACTGAGAGAAAGGCTCTTTAGTGATGATAACACAGTCAAAGACAAAGAGATATCGGACACAGTTCAAATCTAATAGCCTGTCGCAGAAATATTGTACATAGGAATAAACAAACATGCCATTGTATATAGATACCTGTAGGGGCAAAAGTTGTGATACTGGCCTGTACATAAACCCAGTGATGATCATCAGTCAAATGTTTTATCAACTAACACTTTTGATTGGATTTGTTGGAAGTTGTAATATTTAAATGTGAATAAATAATGGGTTCTTGCTAATCTGCTTGTGACTGATTTTAATTGTATTTTAATTCAAAGTTTAATTTGAGATTGCAGTGTCTTGTGGGTGCCTGGTATTAATGAATATACTGTATCTGCTCATGTGATGTGCTTAAATAACTTTAAACTATTATACTATATGGTTTAAATCTAGTGATATAGTGACTTGTTTTGTATTTGTTAAAAATAAATACTGTTCAGAGTTAGTATGATTACAGAATCATGGTCAGAAACGTGGCACAATTGTGTTTGAGTTTCACAAAGTGCCCCAGCTGCCAGCCCGGTTTACTGGCGCTCTGCCTGGTAGCACCTTTTGTTATTGTGGTAGTTACCCAGATTTGAATGTGCCGATGCAAAACACACACACACACATGCATGTTTTATAGGGACATTCCATAGGGTCATCATTTTTATACTGTACAAACTATATTCTAACCCTATAGCCATCACAGAAAACTTTTTTAGCATTTTAAAAAAACATCACTTGGTATGGTTCATAAGCTGTTTTGCTCATAGGGAGCACAAATCTCCCCGCATGGACAAAGTTTTTAGATATCGGCAACTTTGTGGGGACATTTTGTCCCCATAACATATAGTATACCTGAACCACACACAAAAAATAAATATATTACCATTTTAAAGTTTTTAATAAGTGTTTGTGTCCAAACACAATATTTATATAATAATATACAAATCTTAAGAACAGAAACCCAACTACCCAATCAGTCTGACCTCATTTAATTATTAATTTCATTATATCCAATCAGTCTGACCTCATTCATTCTCATTTCATTTTATCACATTATCAAAGCTAACAATGCTCCATAAAATTGAAGTTTCATTGCTGTTATGACCTTTATGTTGAGCAACACACAGCTGCACATTGCTATAGATCGATATGCCATTTGAGAACCAAATGTTAGATTTTGATCTATTATTTTTACACTAGCTGTGTGGTAGCTTTGTCATACACAGTTTGTTTTTATTTTGAGCTGTGCAGCTACCACAAGATCAACTATCAAACAAGTTAACCCTGTTTTGCTGGAAAGTTCCTATTGTTGTTTCACCTAGTACACATTTGTGTTTGGCTTGGTGTCTGGCTGTACCTCGCCCGTGCTGTAATCCCCCACCCCCTCATGCCAGCGGGACAAATATGACAAGATATGGTCTCCATTTTATAACGCTGCCAGCGCTTTACCTGCCTCAAAATGGCTGTCACCATTTTTCGATTATGCATAAAGCCTATGTATCTTTTTTCCTAAATTGTGAAAGCATGTTCCTTGTGGTGATGGATTCTGGTTTAGATTAAAATGACACTACATTGCAGGCTCAGTATATTCTTTGAGTAGACTTTGTCTCTAATAAGCTTTATCATGAAATGTTATCATTTAAAATGGAATATGTATTACCATATAGCATAAAAATAACTTTACAAATCAAATTTCTATTACTTTAGGAAGGCAGAAATATAAAGACAGTAATTTTCTCACTTAACATTGGGATGCTATAAAATTATTGATATAATTTAAAATGGAATATGTATTACCTTATTGCATAAAAATAATTTTACAAATGTCAAATTTCTATTACTTAACACACCAGGAAGGCAGAAAGATAAAGACAGTCATTTTCTCACTTAACATCAGGATGCTATAAAATGATTGAAAGGGTTTTGGCCATGAATGAGTTAAGTGTTTGCAGAATTGAACATGCCAGTGAAGGTGCACAATTAGTTTCGGGAAACCACATGACTTTCACCAAATGCCAAGGTTGCCAGTCCAGTTTATCTGAGCTCTTATTGGCAGCACCATTTTGCGAATGCCGGCCATTTTGTGATCTGAAATAATAATTTGCTAAATTCAGGTGAAAGTGAAAGGATCTCATCACATTATCTTCAGTAAAGAGATTGAGGGCATATGCACATAATCTTTCCTTTTCTTGAAATGTAGCAGTTTTGCAGTGCTTATTGCTAAAGCAATATTACAACCATACCACTATTTAATGATTCTCTATTGTAAAACCAGTATTTACTTTTAGTTTTTTTTCCTAATTTGTTGTCTTGATAAATCAACTTAATTTCCCCTACATATTCAGAGTGCTGCTATCATTATAGACCACATTTGGGTTGTTGGAAAGTCCCTATTGTTCTTGTTTTAGTAGTGGTTATGCCTCACTCATGCCGTGTCCACAATTGTGATGTTGTTTTATCACCCCCTATTGGAAAATATACAGTCAACAAGAAATTGTACAGTGATATCTTGGCTTTCATTACAAGGCACTGCCTCAAAATGACTGCCATAGCATTGCACAATGAACAAATTTTGCTGACATATTATCTATCTTTAGAGTCTCTAATCCGTCAGTTGTGGCACATGTATTTTCCATTTTTAATTATCGATCTTTCTGTTGGAATAAGAAAGCATTACTTGAACATTTTTGAAATACATAACAGATAATACTGATTATCAGGATTTATTGCTTAAATGAAAGCTGAGTTAAATAACTTTGTTCAAATATTATGAAACTTCCAGCAATGAGTTTTTTCTTTTCAACTATTTGCCTTTTAATGAAATATGTTAAAGAGTAACTAACAGGACACAAAAAGGAAGGAAGAGTGATGAGATATTATAATATGGCTGACAGGTTTTTAGGTACTTTTTAGTTTTGCCACAAACACGCTATTGTTACGGTCTCAGGTTCTACAGCCTCTCTCGCCGGCCCCCCAAGATCGCTTTCGCCTGAGTACTGATCTTCACCTCGCACTACATTTCCCAGAGTTCCCCTGATCACTCTCAGCTGCAGCCCCAGATTACTCTCGTTACCTCGCCCGGCTGCTGTCAATCATCTACACTATTTAACCGCACTTCGAACTGCCCTCAGTGCGAAGTTTTGTTTTACGCTACTGAGCACTACCGAGCATTGTATACCCCGGAAAGCCCGTCTGTTTACCAACCTGTTTGCCCCTGACTAAGCCTGTTTTCTGCCTGCCCCGATCCTTTGCCTGGAACTCTGACTCTGCCTGTTATCCGCCTGTCCTGACCCATTGCCTGGTACTTCGACTCTGTCTGCTATCTGCCTGCCCCGACTCTCTGCCTGGTATCTGACTTCGTTAAAGCCCTTAACTGTCTCAGTGTGTTGTTGACTGTGCTTATAATAAACTTACGCTGCACATGGATCGATCTCCGTCTGGTGATTCACAACAGAAAACTTCGCCGCAACCAGATCCAGCAGCGATGTCCAACTGGTCGGCCGCCTATTCTGCCCAAGCGGATCAGATCGCAGCCCACCATCACCAGCTGAGTCACCTCACCACGCTGATGGATGAGCTAGTCAAGGCGGTGCGCGATCTCCAGACCTCGTCCACGGAACCGCCCTCTCCACAAGCCGCTGCCGCCAATGTCAACCCGTTACCAGCCCCGCCCACTTCTACTGCGCGTCTCGCGCTCCCGGAGAAGTTCACCGGGGATCCTGACAAGTGTAGAGGCTTTATTCTTCAATGCTCGTTGTATATATTTCAACAGCCGGCCCTTTACACGTCCGACACGGGGAAGATCGCGTTTGTCTGCTCTCTGTTGAAAGGAAAAGCTTTGGAGTGGATAACAACGGTGTGGAGACCTGATGGTTCAACTTTTCCTTCGTTCGCTGTGTTTCTCCAACGCTTCAGAGAGGTCTTTGAGCACACCAAAGAGGGAAAGAGCGCTGGCGAGCGTCTGCTAGAGCTTACGCAGGGGAGATCTACTGCAGCCGGGTATGCCCTCGCGCTACGCACCCTGGCAGCTCAGACCACCTGGAATGACGACACGCTCAAGACAATCTTCCACAAGGGTTTGAATCACGATCTCCAAACCGAGTTAGCTTGCCGCAGAGACTTCAAACAGTTTGTCAACCTGGCCATCCAGATTGATAACCTCATGAGAGCTCGCCACGCTGGTCATCGCGCCGTTCCCGCCACTCGAGCTGCCCCGGTGTTTCGGGTTACGACGCCCGCTCGCCTAGATGATCCAGAGCCTATGCAGGTGAATGCCTATCATTTGCCCACTGAAGAGAGAGAACGCCGGTTCCGGCTCCAGCTGTGCCTGTACTGCGGCGAGGCTGGCCACCTGTGCAATTCCTGTCCAACTAGACCACGCCCGACCGCTCCACGTCCGGTGAGTTCAGGACTAGATCCTTCAAACCACACTATGTCTGTGTTCGTGCCCGTCGTTATGACGACTAACGGGAAGCAAATTCACGCCAAAGCTCTGGTGGACTCCGGGGCAGCTGGCAACTTTATTTCAACTGACTTTGCTCGTACGCACCGCATTCCTCTCATTCAGTGCTCTTCTCCCCTTGCAGTCGAGGCCATAGACGGAAGACCGTTAGGCACCGGACGCATCACTCACCACACCCAGGAACTCCAGCTCCAGACAGGAGACCTTCATACTGAATATATTAAATTCTATGTCTTCCACGGTCCACGCACCCCAGTCATCCTCGGCCTGCCCTGGCTCCGCAAACATAACCCCCAAATTCACTGGAGAACAAGCCAGATCACACACTGGGATGCGTCCTGTCACTCTAAGTGCCTTACTCCGGTCACTCCGCCCTCCATCCGGGGCATCACCATGCCCGCGGCTGGAGCTAAACTGAACGGTCTCCCTTTGGAATACCAGGACCTGGCAGAGGCCTTCAGCAAATCGGGTGCCTCTCAGCTCCCTCCTCATCGCGACGGCGACTGTGCCATCGACTTGCTACCCGGTTCAGAACCACCTAGGGGCCGTATCTTCCCTCTCTCCCAGCCCGAGTCAGAGGCAATGAAGAAGTACATCGAGGAGGAGCTTGCTAAGGGCTTCATTCGCCCCTCCACGTCACCCGCATCCGCCGGCTTCTTCTTTGTTCCGAAGAAGGACGGGGGTCTTCGACCCTGTATCGATTACCGGGCCCTGAATAACATCACCGTGAAGTTTCGCTACCCGCTTCCTCTGGTACCCGCTGCTCTGGAACTCCTACGCATTGCAAACTACTTCACCAAGCTCGACCTGCGCTGCGCATACAACCTTATTCGCATCAGAGAGGGGGACGAGTGGAAGACGGCTTTCTTTACCAACACAGGGCATTACGAATATCTGGTTATGCCGTTCGGCCTGGCGAACAGCCCCTCCGTGTTCCAGTCCTTCATTAATGACGTTTTCAGAGATATGCTCCATCATACGGTAATAGTCTACATCGACGACATCTTGGTTTACTCTGACACCCTCTCGGACCATGTTCTGCACGTTCGGGCCGTGCTCCAAAGACTCATCCAACACCACCTATACGCCAAGCTGGAGAAGTGTGAGTTCCACCAAACCTCCATTTCGTTCTTGGGGTATATTATCAGCCCTGATGGGGTTGCTATGGATGAGAGTAAGGTTAAGGCGGTTCGGGACTGGTCCTGACCCAGGACGTTGAAGGAACTCCAGCGCTTCCTGGGGTTCGCAAATTTTTATCGCCGGTTCATCCGGAACTTCAGCGCTGTGGCTAACCCTCTAACCTCCCTGATCAAGAAGGGTACTCGACGTCTCCCGTGGAATGACCGTGCCACCCAGGCCTTTGACTCACTCAAGCAGCGCTTTACCACTGCCCCAATCCTACATCATCCGGACCCTGGGGTACCGTTCGTAGTAGAGGTGGACGCATCTAACACCGCACTGGGGCCATCCTCTCCCAACGTCAGGGTTCGCCCCCTAAGCTGTACCCCTGCGCCTTCTACTCCCGCAAGCTGAGTACCGCCGAGAGAAATTATGATGTGGGTGACCGGGAACTCCTTGCCATGAAGGCCGCTTTCGAGGAGTGGCGGCACTGGCTCGAGGGCGCCCTCCATCCCTTTGTCGTATTCACAGACCAGAAGAACCTGGAGTATTTGCATACCACAAAGAGGTTAAACCCCAGGCAGGCTCACTGGTTACTTTTCTTCACTCAATTCCAATTCACAGTCACGTACCGCCCAGGTTCCAAGAATTCGAAGGCCGATGCCCTGTCACGTCAAGACGACCTTGAACGCACACCCCAAGACCCCACGACAGTGTTGGCGTCCAACCTTGTGGTCGCCCCCATTCAATGGGACATCGACACCGTGATTGATCAGGTCAACTCCCGTACTGAGATTCCCACCAGACCGGCCCCTCGACCTCGGGGAAGACCCCGCCGCCGTCAAGCCCCTCGCGCCGAGAGTCGCTCGCAGGGGGGGGGGGGCTCTGTTACGGTCTCAGGTTCTACAGCCTCTCTCGCCGGCCACCCAAGATCGCTTTCGCCTGAGTACTGATCTTCACCTCGCACTACATTTCCCAGAGTTCCCCTGATCACTCTCAGCTGCAGCCCCAGATTACTCTCGTTACCTCGCCCGGCTGCTGTCAATCATCTACACTATTTAACCGCACTTCGAACTGCCCTCAGTGCGAAGTTTTGTTTTACGCTAGTGAGCACTACCGAGCATTGTATACCCCGGAAAGCCCGTCTGTTTACCAACCTGTTTGCCCCTGACTAAGCCTGTTTTCTGCCTACCCCGATCCTTTGCCTGGAACTCTGACTCTGCCTGTTATCCGCCTGTCCTGACCCATTGCCTGGTACTTCGACTCTGTCTGCTATCTGCCTGCCCCGACTCTCTGCCTGGTATCTGACTTCGTTAAAGCCCTTAACTGTCTCAGTGTGTTGTTGACTGTGCTTATAATAAACTTACGCTGCGCATGGATCGATCTCCGTCTGGTGATTCACAACAGCTATAGAAAAAAACGAAACAACAGATAACAGCCGAAACAAATGATACAATAGCTCACTTTAAGTTAACTAAGCAGAGCATGATTTTTAGTGTGCCGTGCAAGACTGCCCTAGTGAAAGAACGTATACTTTATTTGAAATAAATTCCCTTTTTTAATAGTACTTTACAAATATACTAACAATTTGCAAATAAAAATTATATCGCTCCACACACCAGGAAGGTAGAGATAAAGGCAGAACATTATAAAATAATTGAAAGGGTAAATTATTAAACTAACTTTGTTAGTGAGACTTAAATATGTCTCACCACCTTCCTTTGATACGTGGCTCAAAGAAGTGTTTACTTCACAAACTATAGCCAGCTGAGCATACCTTTTATCTTTTTCGCAAAATATTAATTTCATAAAATCAATGTTCTGTTGATTGATATGAAATAAAATAATTGAAAGGGAGGGTTTTCGGTTTTACTGTTAAAAAAAGAACGTAAGCGAATGGCTACCCTGGTGAAAAAATAATATGCCAAGTATACTTGCAGCCAGACTAATTATCAGTATACTTGAAGTGTGTTAATGATAAAGTGTGCTATTTTGAAACAACTGATTTTGTACTAAGTTTATTTTAGTTGTAATTAAATTGTAGTAAAGAATAATTGTAAGTTTATTTAGTGTACTTTTGTGTACTAAATTGAAACAACTACAAGTGTATTTAGTATACTTTAAGTAGTATGCCTGTGTAAGGATTAATTACATGCTTGATTAGTGATATTAAAGTGTACTTTATTTGTGTACATTACATATTCATTGTGAGTGTTTTCGAAACATACAAGCAATATACAAGTGTATTAATATATATATTTTAATACAAATATATTTTTGATGTTTTCGCCTTTTATTAGGATAGGACAGTAGAAGTGAGGTGGGAGAGAGAGGAATGATCAGTCCAGGAAAGGTCCTCGAGCCGGTACTCGAACTCGGCTCTCCCGAAGCACGGGTCGACGCACTTTCCCAGGAGGCTATCATTGATTAATATGATGGTAAAAACTAATACCTTTAGCTTATTCTAAATACTACGAATTGCATATTTTGTCTTCAATAACAAATTATTATATAAATAAAACGTATTTATACTTTGAACAAAATACTATTGTATATATAATGTATTTTGAAAGTATACTTTCAATGCATCGTTAATGATCATTTCCAGCACACAGTTAAAATATACCTAAAATATATTTTATAATACACTTTAAAAAATAAACCAAATTTTCACTTCAAGAATATTGAAAGGTCCACGATCCGGGACTCGAACTCGAGTCTCCGGAAGCTCATGTCGGTACACTTGCCCACAAGGTTATCATGGTGTGATATTGTAATGCAGGGTGAACTCAAGAAACAAAGGGAGAGCTGGATCCAAATGCAAAATAGTTTAATTATCAAAATAAACACACAAAACCATAACGGAGACCAGGGAACCAAGAACAGAATGAGAAACACCAAACGTACATCCATGTAGGACAAGACCGGACAAAGAAGGAAACACAGGGGTTTAAATACACAATGGCAAACAAACAAGTTAAGAAGACACACCTGGAGAAGACTATCAAGATGAAAAACTACAAAACACAGCACAAGGCAGGAAATGACACAAAGGTCCACACAAGACAAGGGGAACACAAAACAGCAATCATAACAGAGCCACCCCTCAAAGGAGCGGCTTCCAGACGCTCCTTATTCAGTCCAGGAGGGAGGTGGAGCGGAGGAGGAATGGGGGGCGGGAAGGAGGGCCAGGTCTGTGGAGTGAAAGAGGGACTGGAGACTGCTGCAGGACAGGCTGCCAGGGCAGATCCGACGCTTCAGGAATAGAGGCGGCCATCTTATCCGAAGACACAGGCGTGGAGTTGACTATCTTGTCCGAAGACACAGTCGTAGAGTCGGCCATCTTGTCCGAAGACACAGGCGCAGACACACCGGCTCAGACTCAAGAACAGGATCAGACTCAGGAACAGGCGGCCTGGCGGCGGCCATCTTGTCTGAGGGCTCAGGCTGCGTGGCGGCGGCCATCTTGGCCGAAGATGAACTCTCAGGGGTGGCAGCCAACTTTGGCGAGAGCTCGGGGCTGGAGCTCGTGTGCTGCCCACACACAAAAAATAGCTGTGGCCACTACGATAAGCGCTGCATCTTCCAGAGCTGACTGAGGCACGGTGGCCATCTTGTCAGAAGACACAGGCATGACGTGAACAGTCTTTGGCTGGGCAACCGTGACGTGAGCAGTCTCTGGCGCAGCAGACGTGACGTGAAGAAGCTCAGGCTCGGCAAGACGTGACGTGAAGAAGCTCAGGCCCGGTAAGAAGCTCAGGCTCGGTAAGAAGCTCAGGCTCAGCAAGAAGCTTAGGTTCGGTAAGACGTGACGTGAAGAAGCTTAGGCTCGGTAAGACGTGACATGAAGAAGCTCAGGCTCGGTAAGACTGACGTGAAGAGTAAGACTGACGTGAAGAAGCTCAGGCTCGGCAAGACTGACGAGTAAGACTGACGTGAAGAAGCTCAGGCTCGGCAAGACTGACGTGAAGAAGCTCAGGCTCGGTAAGACTGACGTGAAGAAGCTCAGGCTCGGTAAGACTGACGTGAAGAAGCTCAGGCTCGGCAAGACTGACGTGAAAAAGCTCAGGCTCGGCAAGACTGACGTGAAGAAGCTCAGGCTCGGCAAGAAGCTCAGGCTCTGTAAGACTGACGTGAAGAAGCTCAGGCTCGGCAAGACTGACGTGAAGAAGCTTAGGCTCGGCAAGACTGACGTGAAGAGTAAGACTGACGTGAAGAAGCTCAGGCTCGGCAAGACTGACGTGAAGAGTAAGACTGACGTGAAGAAGCTCAGGCTTGGCAAGACTGACGTGAAGAAGCTCAGGCTCGGCAAGACTGACGTGAAGAAGCTCAGGCTCGGCAAGACTGACGAGTAAGACTGACGTGAAGAAGCTCAGGCTCGGCAAGACTGACGTGAAGAAGCTCAGGCTCGGCAAGACTGACGTGAAGAAGCTCAGGCTCGGTAAGACTGATGTGAAGAAGCTCAGGCTCGGTAAGACTGACGTGAAGAAGCTCAGGCTCGGTAAGACTGACGTGAAGAAGCTCAGGCTCGGTAAGACTGACGTGAAGAAGCTCAGGCTCAGCAAATATGACAGCTGGAACCTCTGGCATGGCAGCAATGTTAGAATTCATCTCTACTAATCCCACAGTGTAAGATGAACCACTTAACTGAAGGGTGACCCAGGAGGACCATCACAGATGATTATGTGTTGGTAGTGGTCATTGAGTAAGTTGCAGTAAAAGTCAATGAGGGCGAAGTCTGGGAAGTCTGTGAGGTAGACAATATCCCAAAAATATTTAGTGTGGTCCTTGAGGGAATGGTTGCCTTGCCCGGAGCCTAATTAAACTAATTGCTGGATCCATCTTGGGTCAGGTCTTCTGTAACGTAGGGTGAACTCAAGAAACAAAGGGAGAGCTGGATCCAAATGCAAAATAGTTTAATTATCAAAATAAACACACAAAACCATAACAGAGACCAGGGAACCAAGAACAGAATGAGAAACACCAAACGTACATCCATGTAGGACAAGACCGGACAAAGAAGGAAACACAGGGGTTTAAATACACAATGGCAAACAAGCAAGTTAAGAAGACACACCTGGAGAAGACTATCAAGATGAAAAACTACAAAACACAGCACAAGGCAGGAAACAATAACAAATGCACATTATTAGACAAATAAAACTAGTTGTACTTTGTACAAAAACTATTGTATACTATAATGTACTGTATTTTGAAAGTAGTATACTTTCAATGCATTGTTACAATGATCATTTCCAGCACAGTTAAAATATACCTAAAATATATTTTTAATAAAGTGCAAATAAATACACTTTTAAAAAAATAAACTTAATTTTCACTTCAAGTATATTTTTCTTAAATATATTTTTAGAAAATATATTAAAGTACAATTATTTTAAAGTGTGTTAAAAGTTGTATTGTGAAAATAGGTTAAAGTATGATGCTAATATTTCAAGATAGTAAACATTTTGTTAGTATATTTGCAATGTACTATTGAAAAAAGGAATATATTTCAAATACAGTAAAGTATACTTTTTCCCCTCACTAGGATATGAAATAGTTAAGTGTTTGCAGAGTTTTACATGCCAGTGAAAGTGCACAACTGGTTTGGTGAAATCGTGTGACTTTCATGAAATGCACAGTCCAGTTTATCTGAGCTCTTATTGGCAGCACCATTTTGTGATTGCAGGCCATTTTGTGATCTGAAATAATATGCTAAGTTCATGTAATAATGAAAGGATCTCATCACATTCTCTTCAGTTAGGACAGAGAGGGTTCCTTATTGCTGAAGCAATTTTAAAACTATACCACTATTTAATGGTTACTAGTTACTTAGTAAATACAACCAGTATTTACTTTCACTTTCTTTCTAGTTTGTTGTCGTGATACATCAACTAAATTTCCCCTAAAAATTTCAGAATGCTGCTGTATTTATTGATCACCTATGGGTTTAGATAGGCCTATTGTTTTGATGGAAAGTCCCTGTTGTTCTTGGTTTGTTCAGGCTTGTTATGCCTGACTCGTAGTGCGTCCATGTTATGTTTTATCACCCCCTATTGGAATATATTAATCCGGCAAGAAATGTTTTGGCCTCCGCATGTATTGCCTCAAAATGACTGCCATTGCATTACACATTTAATAATTGTTGCCAACAGGCATATTGTATTAAATTTATTTTGATTAAAAAACTATTTATTTTGACATTTTATTTTATTTTATTTATCTATCTCTTTGTTGGGATTTCTTGAACTCTTTTGAACTGTGTAACAGATAAAACTGAACATCAGGATTTAAAGCAATCTGAGTTAAATTTTTTAAATATTGTGAAACTTGATCTTTTCTGTTCCACTATTTGGCTTCGAATAAACTTTTTTTATTGAAAAGAAATCAATTGAGGTAAATTGAATAATTTTTTTTATTTGTATATTAGGATTGAAAATAATTCAAGATATTTGAAAATGAACAAAGACATTTCCTTTTACTGAAATGAACAAAGACATTTGCTTTTACTGTTTCAACCCCCTCTTTCTTAACCCAAGGACCATTTGTAATTCCTAAAGGATAGTTATCAAAGCCTGTAGATGAAGATTTGTGTACTTCAGGGGTCTATGGTCACTTTAGTATGGTGGGGGAAATTGTAATTATCTGATTGGTCAATTTGAACCTCTCATATACGGTTTTTAGTCACACGCTCAAGGAAAGGATAAAAGATTGTAACTCTTTTCTCTGTCTCTTCTTATTCTCTGGTTCCCTTTCTTGGGTCTCTCTCTCTTTGCTTCTTTTTTTCTTTATATATATGGAATAATAGCAGTGGGTGGTAATATACAAGAAATGTACAGTTTTATACCATCTGACAACATTTCTTTAGTCATTCGGCAGTTTTGCAGCCTGAACCCCTGCAGGAAATCCACTCTTACAATTTCAGTGGTAACTGACTGAAATTTCAGTACACAATATGGAAGGAAGAAGAGTTATGACATTATAAAATGGCTGACAGGCTTTTTGGTACTTTTTTGGTTTAGCCACAAACATGTTCTGGTAAAAATGAAACAACAGACAACAGCCAAACAAAATGATTCAATAGCTCAACTTAAGTTAACACAAAGCATAATTTTAGTGTGCCGTGCTCGATTGATTGTTTAAAGGATTTATTATTTGTCTCCTTGGGTCCTGACAAAGCACTTTATTGTTTTCCCGCGTGTTCTTCTTTTGGTTTGATTGTATAATCACGCCACCAGTGGTTGAATATCACATGCCAAGCATTATGACAACACTCTGGAAAGTCCCGAGCCGGCACTCTTTCGCTTTCTTTTCTACTGTTTGTTGGTGAAGCCACGCCAATGCCAAGCTTACAGTCCAGTGATTGTGATTGGGCGGGAGGGAAGGAACTGATAAATGCAAACTAGCCGCTCTCTTGTAAAAATGTATTGAACTTTAACACTGAAGTTATTTTGAACCTAATCAATGATTATTCAGTTTTACTGCCACTGGATCAGTCCATATAAAAAATTATTACAAGTGATATTGGATGACATGACAGGGAAACTTGGGGAAATTCTGATCATTTTTATCATGCCTGTTGAAAAGAGGTTTGCATGGATCTGGAAGAACCTGCTTCAATGAGTCATCACAAATAAATGGTTCATTTCCAAAAATTATCTGTGAAAAGGAAACCAAGCAAACCACTGGGCCGGGCTTTTAACAGCAGTCCTGACTGATACCAAAACAATGGAGAACTTATTCTAACCTACATTACAAAACAAACAAACTAAAACAACTTCTGGACAGCTGAGCGCAAAAAAAAACATAAACTAAATGTAAAAAATATATTTAAATATGAAATATTTCTACCCTCAATGTGATTCACCTTGACATACACTACTACATACATGGGCCTATACTCTAAATGTTATTATGCACTATCAACAAAACAATTATAGCCTATAAGGTCATGAAATTGTTAGAATTTAAATAAGCTTTTATTATATTTCATTTTATATAGCCTAAAGGTTGATGAGCAGACCACACAGGGCACTGTGCTAGTTTGGTTTGGTTAATGGACTGATAATCCCCCAAAGTTCCCACAGGGGAATTTGAGGGGTGTGTAGCTTTATGGTAACATCAACAGAAATGTGGTAAACTGGCATTCACTATAAGTAAGCTTTTACTCTGGGAAGTCCCTTCTCCAGTAATAGTTTTTTAAGGGTTTGTCTGATAAAGAGCTCCCCCAAAAGACTAATACATGCATTTCACTCCAGACTGAACGGGGGCAATGTTTTTGTCAGTAGATAGGATAGCCTATATTACATCTTTTGGTCCACTTTCCTTTTATATTCACTTTTATATAGCTTAATAGTGTTGTCAAAAAATATCATCATTAACACTTTTTTTCCATATATTTGCTAAAAACGCTACTTGTTTCCTGATATTCAGAACATGATCCTTCCTCGCTCACATGGCAACTTCTTACGACGAATCCCGCACCCAATCAAAAGTAATAAAACAGATTTAAGGCGCCAAATATGCTAGTTGACATGACTTCTAATGCACAGACATTGGCGCCATCTTGTGAACACAAATGCGCAATTTCTCAACGAGATAGCATGATATAGCATTTCTATTAAAAAAAAACTATTAAAGATCACTTATAAACTATATCAACAGTTAACATTGTAAAATATATTTATTAATTTATTTTATTATTATAGGTATAACACTCAAAATGTATTGCTCAAACTGTTTGTCAAACCTGAATCTTGTTGCAGCACATGTGGTCTGAGGTTTGTGGGTTATGTGTTATGAAACATGCAAAGGTATGTGGTTATGTTCAGGTCATATGGTAACAATGGGATTGAGGGCACGTTCCAGTGGGTTCTTTATTTGTCTGTTTGATCTACTAGAATTTTCTATAGCCTATAAGGTAATTCCCTAGTCAACTTAAGCAGAGGTCCCTGGCTATTTTTTATTTTATTTTGATTATATAATTTCAATACATTTCAAAATTAAAAATTTCACCTGAGATTTGGGGAAAAATTACAGGGGGTAAAAGTGACTTTAGGAAGATGGCAGCATCATTATTTTATATTTTACACATAAATTGGTAGGTCTGTTATTGCATTATATATAAAAATATATATGCCAACAGTGACAGTTCAAAAACGGGAAAAAGCACTTGTGTATTTTGCCCAAAGTTTACAAACCTCTAACTCAAGAAGTATTAAACATATCTTACAATCCTTCTGGACTCTGGTTCTTATCAGACTTTTCTTTTAGTATCTTAATTTTAAGGCCCTATATTGTTCAATCCCAGAGATATAGAGATCTTCAAGGGATAGTTCATCCACAAATGAAAATTACCCCATGATTTACTCACCCTGAAGCCATTTGAAATTCTTCTTTCAGCCTAATACAATTGGAGTTATGTTACAAAATGTCCTTGCTCTTCCAAGCCTTATAATAGGAGTCAATGGGTATATTTTTTTGGTCCATCAAATTCTAACCATCCGACATAAAAGTGCTCAATAACGGCTCCGGGGGGTTAATAAAGGCCTTCTAAAGTGAAGCAATGCATTTGTGCAAGAAAAATATAAATATTTGAAACTTTATAGACTAAAATAACCTATAGGTTAACTATAACTGGTCAATTGTACACATTTTTAGTGGTCAAAAAACAAATGTGGGTCTCTTTTTTGTGGGTAACTTTTTTCTTTTAAAGAGGAAAATCTGAACAAATAATGTTGAAACAAGAAATGTATCTTATTTTTTTCTATCAACACATTTGCACTTACCGGTCTGAATGCCATAAATATTATTTTTCCAAAGTTTGCATGCCTGCAGTAACTCTAAATGTATTAAAGATATCAATTTGATTTTAGATTCTGGTTCTTAACAAAGTTTTCTTTTGGAATCTTTATTTCATAGACATAGAGCGGCAAAGAGTTTTTTTGTGTAACAGTGTTTTGAATTGATCTCACTGGAGTCCGTGTTTGTTAGATTTGTCACATAAATTTGTGCATCAACTGAGGCCAAAGTTAGATTTTTTACAGAAGTAAATATGTTTTTGACTGAAATATTTAAGTTTAACAAGGAAGTTTGAGGTCTGTAATAATAATAATTAATAATCTGTAACATTTATATATTATATTTATTTCTAGGTACTCAAAGCGCTTTACATGAAATGGGGAATCTTCTCAATGTGCGGCATCCACCTGGATGATGCGTTGGCAGATTGTGCTAGAACGCCACCCACACACCAGGTTTTTGGTGGAGAGGAGACAGCATGATGAAGCCAATCAGTTTATGGGGATGATAAGGAGGCCATGATGGACAGAGGCCAATTGGCAAATTTGGCCAGGGTGCCAGGGTTAAACCCCTACTCTTTTTCCGATGGACATCCTGGTATATTTAATGACCACAGAGAGTCAGGACCTTGGTTTATCGTCTCATCCGAAGAACGGTGCTCTTTGACAGTATAGTGTTCCCATCACTTTACTGAGGCGTTAGGACCAACACAGACCACAGGGTTAGCGCCCCCAGCTAGCTCACTACTCCAGCAGTAACCTAGTTTCCCGGAGGTTTCCCATCCAGTACTGACCAGGCTCAGCCTGCTTAGCTTCAGTGGGCAACCAGTCTTGGGCTGATGGCTAATGGCATATAAAGTGGTAGTTACAACAAGATTCTATTTATGTGAGGAAATTGTAAATTTGTTAATGAATTGTGTTAGCGATTGAGAAAAACTGTAAGATATAAAATTGCTAAAAGCTCATAACATATTAAGTGTTATAAAGTGTAGGCTATGTGTCATGTTCTGTTAATGTCAGTTTCATTATGGAGTTTGTTTCTCTTCAGTTACCCATTTCCTTTGTTCTAGTTTCCCGCCATCCTAGCTGTCATGCATTTAACGAGCACAGATGTTGTAACCATAGACATAATAAATACGTAGACACCCTATTGGCTGCTGGAGCGTACGTCAACGGCGCCGCCATATCAAGGAGGGCAACTTGCCCATACCTCTCATTATGGGAATTGAGAAAAATGCCTGTTTCGTGCGCTGCTTGGGGCTGTACAAGTCGCCACACAACTGAAAACAGGTCTCGGGGAATTACCTTTCACAAACAAGACTGAACATTTTTTTTCTGGTTGTGTTTGGTAATTATATAATTAGTAATAGTAACGTACACCACGTGCAAACCACTGAAATCGGCTGATAAATGTAAAAGTTATTATTGTTTTTATCCAGGAAAACCGCAGCTCACCCGTTTACTTGCATTTGTTCACAGCGCAGTCTTGCCCTTCGCAAAATGGCGGACACGTTGACGTATCGCAGCAACGCTCCAAAGCGGCCAATAAGGCGTCTATGTATTTATTATGTCTATGGTTGTAACGATCACCAGCTGGAGTGCCCTCGAGAGCCACCAGAGGGCGCTCCAAAATAGACTACGATCACTTCCTCACAAACTACATTTCCCATAACTCACTGCCCGGATTCATCGAGATGCAGACCCGCAGCACCAACACCAGTTTCAGAACCCCAGCGCCAGAACCGGAAGTGGGGGCGGAGTTATTGACAATGAGACAATTAACTTTATCATCTTATTGAAGCTTGAATATGTTGTCATACTCTATTGTATTAAACATTTTTTCTACGGATGGTTCGATACATTGTTGCGTTTTGAAGACGTTTATCTTGTGAAGGTGTTAAAGTGTTTGTTCCACATTACTCTGTTATATGCATTGTTTGTGAGTTAATGTTACCTTATAGTTGAGGAGTTTTTTTTACGTTGATATTATTGTGTGGTGCTTTCATCTCTTGTAGAGACATATAACGATTCAGTGAGGCGATTCATTACCTGAGCTGCAGCAGTGCAACAAGTGGTGCAGCTATTACCACTGCCCTTTTTGCTCGGCCAGTGTATTTAAGCCAGCAAAACTAGTAAAATTAAAAAGTCATGTACAAATCCAGTTCAACAAGGCAGTTGTCTATGGAGGTATGAATATCTTGAATATTTGTTTAATACATGTACACACAACCCAATATATTATAGCATAATAGTTTACTGATTTATTTTAGGCTTCACTATACACAGATGTGGACTGGGATGTAGAACAGCACTGCATTACCACTGCCCATACTTTGATACTACAGTTTTAAGGAGAAGGGATTTTGAAACGCATGTACAGGTTTGCAAAAACAAACCGCTTCCAACTTCAACCACAATTTTATCACCAGCCACTGCAGCGCTGACCACACCTTCTGCAGCCACTGCGGCGCTGACCACACCTTCTGCAGCCACTGCAGCGCTGACCACACCTTCT
The DNA here is from genome assembly GCA_030578275.1 of Meda fulgida. NCBI lineage: Eukaryota > Metazoa > Chordata > Actinopteri > Cypriniformes > Leuciscidae > Meda > Meda fulgida. The sequence goes on along the minus strand of CM060634.1, from coordinate 27,488,797 downwards.
GCAGCCACTGCAGCGCTGACCACACCTTCTGCAGCCACTGCGGCGCTGACCACACCTTCTGCAGCCACTGCAGCGCTGACCACACCTTCTGCAGCCCTGACCACACCTTCTGCAGCCACTGCAGCGCTGACCACACCTTCTGCAGCCCTGACCACACCTTCTGCAGCCACTGCAGTGCTGACCACACCTTCTGCAGCCACTGCAGCGCTGACCACACCTTCTGCAGCCACTGCAGCGCTGACCACACCTTCTGCAGCCACTGCCGCGCTGACCACACCTTCTGCAGCCACTGCAGCGCTGACCACACCTTCTGCAGCCACTGCAGCGCTGACCACACCTTCTGCAGCCCTGACCACACCTTCTGCAGCCCTGACCACACCTTCTGCAGCCACTGCAGCGCTGACCACACCTTCTGCAGCCCTGACCACACCTTCTGCAGCCCTGACCACACCTTCTGCAGCCACTGCAGCGCTGACCACACCTTCTGCAGCCCTGACCACACCTTCTGCAGCCACTGCAGCGCTGACCACACCTTCTGCAGCCACTGCAGCGCTGACCACACCTTCTGCAGCCACTGCAGCGCTGACCACACCTTCTGCAGCCACTGCAGCGCTGACCACACCTTCTGCAGCCACTGCAGCGCTGACCACACCTTCTGCAGCCCTGACCACACCTTCTGCAGCCCTGACCACACCTTCTGCAGCCACTGCAGCGCTGACCACACCTTCTGCAGCCCTGACCACACCTTCTGCAGCCCTGACCACACCTTCTGCAGCCACTGCAGCGCTGACCACACCTTCTGCAGCCCTGACCACACCTTCTGCAGCCACTGCAGCGCTGACCACACCTTCTGCAGCCACTGCAGCGCTGACCACACCTTCTGCAGCCACTGCAGCGCTGACCACACCTTCTGCAGCCACTGCAGCGCTGACCACACCTTCTGCAGCCACTCTGACCACACCTTCTGCAGCCACTCTGACCACACCACACAGGGTTCGTGTGCAGCCTGTGATTAAAAAAAATGCCCAGTTTGCAATATCCTCATTAATAGAAAAAACTTAAAAAAACACATTGACCGCAAACACACAGAACAGCCAATACAGGACATTAATGCCACATTCCATCTTGTAAGCCAGTGCATTGACAGGACAAATGGCATATTTACAGTCCTTAAAGTTACCAAGGGTCACAGTGTTCCTCTTCATATTCAGCTCAAGACATGGGGAGAACACCATAAGGTCATCTGTGAATCACATGAATGTCAGGTCAACATGGAAGTTGCACAGAGGAGTGGCCTGTCATCATATCAGTGCAAACACATCCGCTCTGTAACTTACTGCACATCTTCTGCCGAACCAGTCTCCCTGAAAGAGGAGATTTTAACTGAGATGGTAAAAGCAAAGTGGTTTAGTACTGAAAATAAGAAGATATGCCTTACTCACCAGCAACTTGCCAACAGCAGTTGCATACCACTCTCTGTTCAAACTTCGATTGGCACCCCTGAAACAAAGAAATTAATTTCCATATTTGAACCCAATGTCTCCTATTACAGTCGGTTGGGACGTGTAATGGTTGTGTATGACTCAAAATTAAACACATGGCATTGTCCCTGTGCAAAATTGAGGCGTTCATGTTTGCACAAATATATTGCAAAATGGCACCTTTTTCAGACGAGATGAGGATCTTGAAAACCTGAACTACATATTTGATGTTATGATTCCAGAGGTATGTGGTAATTATATGATTGAAGTTGATTTGTGTTATTTGTTGTTTGATGAAAAACAACAGTTTTCTTCTTTTTAAGGTGACAATACTCCTTGTACAAAGACTGGAGAAGATTTGCCGCTATGCAGTTGAAGTTGTAATGGCCTCTGGCATAGTCAAGTTTCACTAATTTGAAGTATGCTAATGCATCAACTGTATTTATTAAAAGGGGGTTGGGGGGAAGCCATTGCTTTAACTTACATATTTGTTGAGTCTCTTTTCTGTCTCTGCTTACTGAAAAAGGTGTATACATTTTATAAGCTACCATTGACTAAACATTGGGGATTAGTCTACAATAACTACAAATTAATTTAATATATATTCCTGCTGGAGATGCCCGAATGTTTTGTTCAAATATTTGACTTGCTGTATCTACATTATAATAGATATAGGATCTACAGATGTACACTTAACAATGGTATGTGTCACTTTACAATTGTTTGTGGCATTTTCTCTCTTGCTTGTTTACAATTATTTGAAATACCTGATTGGTAAGTGTCAATTTGTGGTGCACAAACAACATACTCCTGCTTGTACCACTTTAATAAGAACATTTTACTAAAATAGCTAAATAGTTCCTATATTCTTGTATAGTTACAAATTACAGCTTAACTGTCAGTCCTATATACAAATATAAATAAATGTGTTATTGTAAATACAGTTGTGATATGTAGGTAAATACATTGTCAGAATTATAATAAAATAAAATAAAAAACCTTAATGTAATGTCTGAAAGCATTATTATTAATAATTTTCTGCCATTCATCTGTGTGTCAGATGCCCATGCCCATGCTAAAACTGCTACTGGAAATGGCTCCATTCCAACAGCCGTCTGCTCAGGGGTCCAGTGGAAGACATGGAGTTATTTTTTCAAGAATGTAGGTAGGGACAAAATGTCCTGAGGCTGAGAGTGAGTTCCTCATTTGATACATTGCAAGTTAAATTTATACAGGATTGTCATGATAAAATGGGCCTAGGGGTGAATTGGTCATTTGTTGTACACATTTGTATTGTTTCTTTTAAAACAATGCGGAATTTTCTCTCTCTTTTTTAGATTTGTGACATTATTTTACATAAAGAAAAATAATACAATATATAGTAATTTTTCATAATACAATGAAACGGATAACTATATACAATTATATTACACAAAAAGTATCACGTTTCGTGTGTAATAAAAGCATACCGTTTCGCGTCTAAGCAAATTACGCTACAAAACGTTAGGTGGCGTTACTCGTTTTAGAACGTAAGCTCCGCGCCTCACTTCCGGTCCTGGCGCTGGTGTTAGAACGTAAGCTCCGCCCTTACTTCCGGTTCTGGCGCTGGGGTTCTGAAACTGGTGTTGGTGCTGCGGGTCTGCAGCTGGATACTATTGGAGACATCAGCACTCATTTCATTCACCTGTGTCTTATCACCTTGTTTCTCTCACACCATAAATACCTGGTTTTCACATTCACTCGGGGCGAAGTATTGCATTGCCCTGGCTTATAATTCCAAGCGTTTATCTCTGTGTCTGCTGATCTGATATCGTACCTAGGACTGTGTACCTCTTAGGGATGGGAAAATGAAGCCTCGTGAAACAATGAGGCTTTCCCCTGACTGTTCCGGGAAAAGATTCAAAGCTTCGAGAGTGTCGAGGAACAGCGCCATCTGGTGCTTCTTTAAAATAAAGCAGCCAGAAGCCTGTGTTAGAAGCTCTGGCAGATGAAGCAACCACAACACACTCCATAGTTTCAATGTTATGTGTACAAATAAAAGCCTTACATGTTTGTGTTTGATTTGTTCATTAAATAAATTCATTTTCCCATTAAAGTGTGACAATAAATATAATATAAGCTTATAAGATTCAATAAGATTTAATGTAGGCCTATTCTCTCTCTCTCTCTCTCTCTCTCTCTCTCTCTCTCTCTCTCTCTCTCTCTCTCTCTCTCTCTCTCCAAAAGTGCAAAGATATTACAAAAAACAAAAAGACAAAAGAAAAAAGAATAGCCTAAGTAGTGAAAAATAAATTTAGGTTATTTAATGTATTATATTTATTAACTTTCAAAGTACAGCACTCTCCTGAAACACCCATCAACCAGACTGAGCCAACAATGACTCATTAAATGAGATCTGGAGTTCGAGCCTTCTGACACACAAAGCGAAACGCGCACGTGATTGGACAGAAAGTGAGGCTTCATTTGTCATCGTTCACGTGACTCTGGGGAAACCAATAAACACCCCGATACGCAGAGCCGGATTAACCCAAAGGCAAACTATGCACGTGCCTAGGGCCCGATTGGCGAGATGGGGGCCAGACGGAGGGACAAAAAAAAATTGTTACATTAGGTCACATTAGCGCAAGCCCGTGACTAGAGGCGCCAATTGTCACTCATCTGCAGTTAAACCAATTAATGTTTCCGTTTCAAAGCGGGTGCCGGCTTCTGAAAGTTTGTGCAACGGACGCATCCATCAGGTGCTGTGAAGCAAAAGCCTAAATAGGCACGCAAAGAAGCACAGCTCGTAATGCAGGTGTGTGAGTTGTCGTCATCTATTTTGGAGTGATTGCAATGTATTCCAAATAAAAACTTGTACTGTAGATCAGCAACATTTCTGGAAAAATCATTTGCCGCTTTATTACGAGTTTAAAAGAGCGCGAGCGTCATTAACGTCTTTGAATTTGCGCATAATGAATAACATCGAGTCGGGAGCTGACTAAAAACGCTACAAAAGTAAAAGTCAAGACGTTTGTATTCAAAGTTAAAAAGCCAACACACTACAACATTTTTAAATGTTTAAAATAAAGGATCTCTATCTTCTAAATTCTGCTGATGATTAGATTATACCCTGACATAATCTACTTAGTTACGCCAATAACATCGCCAATAATATCAGTTTAGAATTTTTTTTTCCTAATCAGTAGCGACCGTGTCTTTCCCTTCCACTTGATTTGTGTATAGCATATTTAAGCTAACAATGCAATAAATATTATCATATTACTTATATTAATAATATGACAATATCTGCAGTAAATATTGATTAAATGGGAGGGAAAAACCCTGCCCATACCAAAGCTATGAAAAAAATGATAAAAGCACGGCTATGTTCATCTCCTGAAGTGGCATTCTGGAAATGTGAATAAATTGAATAAAACATCAAAATAACAATAACATCTTCATTAAACAAAAAAGAGATTACCTTAGATAAACTTTGAAGGCCTACATACAGTAGCCTACTGGTAAAAAGCCAATTACTATTTTGAATGTTTCTGAAAGAAGTTTCTTATTATGCTCTACAAGCCTGCATTTATTTGATTAAAAAAAAAAGAAAAAAAAAGGAATATTCAGCAAGGATGTGTTAAATATATAAAAAGTGATAGTGAAGACTTTTTTCAAACAAGTTTTTAATGATCAAAAAATCCTTAAAAAAAGTATCACAGGTTATAAAATAAATATTAAGCACCATTGCTAACATTTGATAATAAATCAGAATATTATAACGTTTTCTGAAGGATCACGTGACACTAAATTCAGCTTTGCATCACAGAAATATATTTAAAATACAGTAAAATAGGAAAACCATTATTTTAAATTGTAATAATAATTCACTATATATTTTTCTGTATTTTTGATCAAATAAATCCAGGCTTGATGAGCAGAAGAGACTTCTTCAAAAACATTAAAAATAGTAATCTGTCCAAACGTATGTACTGTGTAAGTAAAAATATAATATTAAAATTAAATGTTGTATAAATTAAAAGGTTAGGAATCACATTTGTTTCAAGAGTTTTTTATTGGGGGTGGGGGGCCTCCAACATGAATATTGCCTAGGGCCTCCAAATGTCTAGAACCGGCCCTGCCGATACAGGGCTTCACTAGAAATTGTGTCGCATGTGGGATACGCGCATCGAAGCTTCAGTGTCATACGTAACATCACTAGTACCTCGACCTCTGATCGTTCTCTGCCTGTCTTGACCCGGATTGCTCTTTGGACTTTGCCTTTTGCTGCCTGCCCTGACCTTTGCCTGTGACCTCGTCTTGCTCTTTGCTCCCTCCGTCAATCCTGTCTGCTGTTGATCTACCCTGCCTGTTGACCATTCTCAATAAAGCTGCAATTGGATTCCTCTGCGTCTGCGCCATCATTACAGAATACTTCGCCAAAATGAATCCAGCAGCACAACTGACCAATATGGATCTAACAGGTACCATCCAGAGCCCGCTGAGTAAACTGTGTTCTGTTTATCAATTCAATCGCATCATTGAGGATTATGTGGAGGAGTTTCTTTTTTATAGTCACCTCATTCCTGGTGATGAGGCTATGCTAAAGGACTGTTTCTGGAGTGGACTAGACAAGGACGTTCGCTAAAATTTACGAGAGGAAGACCCCAGCTGGACCCTGGCACAGTATATTGACTTTGTCCTGGAGTGTTGTGGATCCCCCTTCACTGTAGGGAAGGTGGAGGAGGATGTTACCACGACCGCAGTGCCTGAGAATCTTCTCGTCACTTCAACCATCAAGCTAGCCATGGCTTCGGTCTATGGGCGTCCAGGACTGATGTCCGCCGTGGCACAGCCCCCGCTGAAGTCAGTGCGGAAGGCCAAGAAGACCGTCATTCCAGAGCCTGTCCAGCCAGAGCCTCGTCACGTCTCAGCCGAGCTTCCAGAGCCTCGTCACATCTCAGCCGAGCTTCCAGAGCCTTCGCAGCTGGTCCCGTCCAGCAGAGAGCCCTCACCGCTGGTCCCATCAGACCCAGAGACTGTTCACGTCACTTCTGCCAACCCAGAGACTGTTCACGTCACGTCTTCCGACCCAGAGACTGTTCATGTCACGTCCGCCGAGCCAGTGTCTCCGGACAAGATGGCCGCTGCCGAGCCAGTGTCTCCGGACAAGATGGCCGCCGCCGAGCCAGAGCCTCACGTCACGCCTGCCGAGCCAGAGCCTCACGTCACGCCTGCGTTGCTCCTGAGCCGGTGTCTGTTCCTGTTTATGAGTCTGCTCCAGTGTCTCCAGACAAGATGGCCTCCGCCATGCTGTCTGTTCCTGTTCCCGAGCCGGTGTCTGTTCCTGAGCCTGTTCCTGAGCCTGTTCCCGAGGCTGTTCTTGAGGCTGTTCCCGAACCCATTCCTGAGCCTGTGTCTGTTCCTGTTCCCGAGTCTGTTCCTGAGCCGGAGCCAGTGTCTGCTGTTTCTGAGCCGGAGCCAGTGTCTGCTGTTCCTGAGCTGTGGTCGCCCGAAGGGACCCCGAGGGGTCTTCATCACCCTTGTCGCCTGCTCCACCCTGGACGCATGTGCATCCTGCTCCGCCCTGGTCGCCTGCACCGCCTGATCCACCCAGGTTGCCTGCACAGCCCGCTCCGCCCTGGTCTTCCGTCCTGCCGCAGTCTCCAAGTCCTCTTCTACTCCACGGACCTGGCCCTTCATCCCGCCCCCGGATCCGCCTCCGCGCCACCTGGATAGTTTTAGAGCGTCTGAAAGCCGCTCTTTTTGGGGGGGGGCTATGTAACGATCACCAGCTGGAGTGCCGTCGAGAGCCACCAGAGGGCGCTCCAAAATATACTTTGATCACTTCCTCACAAACTACATTTCCCATAACTCACTGCACGGATTCATCAGCACTCATTTCATTCACCTGTGTCTTATCACCTTGTTTCTCTCACACCATAAATACCTGGTTTTCACATTCACTCGGGGCGAAGTATTGCATTGCCCTGGCTTACAATTCCAAGCGTTTATCTCTGTGTCTGCTGATCTGATATCGTACCTAGGACTGTGTACCTCGACTCGACTTCTGATCGTTCTCTGCCTGTCTTGACCCGGATTGCTCTTTGGACTTTGCCTTTTGCTGCCTGCCCTGACCTTTGCCTGTGACCTCGTCTTGATCTTTGCTCCCTCCGTCAATCCTGTCTGCTGTTGATTTACCCTGCCTGTTGACCATTCTCAATAATGCTGCAATTGAATTCCTCTGCGTCTGCGCCATCATTACAGATGTTAGTTAATTAGTTCATTATCATTGTGTATTTAACCCTAAAACAGGCAACGTGACTCACAAGAAACATCATTTTTATTGTCTTTTTTGGGGGCATAAGAACTTACTTTTCTTCTGAAAAAAAAAGAAGAATACTGCTTACATTAATTGTGAACATTGTCTTAATGTGCTGAAGGAGAAAATTAAGTAATATGTTGTCAAGTCAAGTCAAGTGTATTTATATAGCGCTTTTCACAATATAAATTGCATCAAAGCAGCTTCACAGTATCAATCAAATAACATAATGTTTGTTTCTTAGTGGAAAAAACATCCACGTTTGGTAGGGCTGATCAATGGTATTAATGCTTGGTTAATTAATTTGAATATCCCCAACTGAGCAAGCCAAAGGCAACAGTGGCAAGGAACCGAAAAACTCCATCAAGTGACCTACTGGTGTCCTAAAACTCCATCAGGTGACCTAATGGAGAGAAAAAAAACACCTTGGGAGAACCCAGGCTCAGTCGGAGGCCAGTTCTCCTCTGGCGTTTATGAACTAGAGGCCGGATTTACAGTAACTCTAATTTGATACAGAATTTTGTTTTATTTTATCACTTCGGGATGGGTACGCGAAGCGGAATCACAACGTTTTATCTGTAGAGTGGGAAAGGGATCCTCCATAGGGAGAGGCTAGTTGGCACTTCAGCACTGCTTTGTCATCGGGTCCAGGCAAAGCTCCTAATCAGATCTGGATATGGCCTGGATCCGGCAGGCTGCGGGAAAACCTCGGGATAAACAAAGACACTAAAATTAGCGTAGATGTCATTCTTCTTATGATGATGTAACGAGTACATCAGGATTTAAGGGAAGTGTTCCCAGTTCCGGCTGACCTAATCTATGCAGCCTAACATTGAATTATAGAAGTCTATAATATATTATGTGTATGCTAGGTCAAAGAGATGTGTTTTTAGTCTAGCTTTGAACTGACAGAGTGTGTCTCCTTCCTGGACAATGGTAGGAAGACTGTTCCAAAGTTTTGGTGCTAAATAGGAAAAAGATCTACCGCCAGCAGTCGATTTTGATATTCTAGGTATTATCAACTGGCCCGAATTTTGAGATCCCAATAGACGTGAAGGACTATAATGCGTTAAGAGCTCGCTCAAGTACTGCGGAGCTAAACCATTTAGTGCTTTGTAAGTAATCAACAATATTTTAAAATTTATACGATGTTTAATATACAGCCAATGCAGTGTTGTCCATGTTGTTATTTAGCACGTTTTGAAATGTATGTGACTCCTGAGACACGTTGCCTGTTTAGGATATAAAAAAGGGATTAAACTAGCTCTATTTAAAATGCACTATTCAAACTTAAATAATTGTAATTCAAGAAGGCTTTAGACAAAAGTTTGGTCTTGTTTTAAAGAAAACAGTCAGCAGATTATTGCTGAAGTGAAAGCACTTGAAAGTATGAAATGAAAGTATAAAAAAATGAAAGTTTAAACTTAAATCAAATAGGCTACTGTACTTAATTATTTTTCTTTTTTTATAAAATATGTATTTTACAAAATATTTTATTTTGCTTCATATATCTAACCAAGTTGTGTTCCAAATTTGAAGTTCATATCACAAAAAATTGAAGCTCCCTAGAGATTTTGTTTAGGTATAATACCAAAAATAGCCACAGGGTGACTTGAATTCCATTGAATTTAATTGTAGCCTAGCCTATGCATTCTGCCATAACAAATTAATACATTTCTGTCCAAATATAACTTCTGTCACAAAATATGGAACCTTGAGACTCAGACCTTTCTGACAATATGTGTTTTGTCAAGATTAGAAAAGGTTTTGATCATATGAAACTGAAACATGACGATGCTCAAAAGGGGAGGAGCCCGATAAAAGAATTTAGAGTACCGTTTCTATGGTAACGTAACGCCTAATTTCAAAACGGGTTTCACAGGCTGAATCTTGAGTTCATAAGCTTTCAAATGTATTATTTGTCAATATTAGACCAGGTGAAGTATGGGGTATAATTGTTTTTTATCATGCAGTGGCAGTAATTAACAGATTAACGTTAATGACTTGATCCTTTTTTTATACCCTCTTCAGTAGCACATATATATACCAAACTTTCCAGTCTTGTACCTAGTTATATTATGAAGACATTTGCCGAGGGATTTGTAAATATATTATTCCTAGCCTGATTTATATGACATTTTAATAAAAAAAACATGGTGAAAAAACATTTTTTAAGGCTATTGACAATATATTCTGATTTAGGATAACAAAAGTAGATACCCATGAATCAATCTAATTTGTTCCCCATCTAATATGTGAACACAATAAAATAATTTTGAATAATTTTGTGAAAAATAATTTTGAACCTGGCTTTATCCAATACTCAGATTTCGTCTTTCATCTCTTCCTGCTCAGCTGCTGTTCGGACGTTCTTGCTTACTGCTCCGCGCTTTGCTCTATCGCTTTTATATTTTTATATTTTATCTCCTTTTATCACCTAATTTTAACTTCAGCAAATCAGCACAGTGCTCAGACGCTTGGATTACTACAAAAAAAGCAGAATTCTTTTATTCGACCAGCCTGCCACTAAACGCTTACATTCCGGGGAAGAGAAAACACAACCTCCTACATTCATAAGGATAAGAAAATGCCTCCTCTGTAATCTACTTCTGGAATCTACTCCTGCTCTAACTCCCACAGACTCCCACAAAGGATTATACAACCTATACAACTCCCACTCCCACAAAGGATTGCAGTTCTTGAAACAAAGTTAATTGCGGGACCACCAAACCAGACGGGACACACAACAGAGCTTCGTCATGGACGCCCTCAGCATACAGCTGGTGAGTCCCATGAATCTCATGCTCCTCGACAGTCTATACTGAGTGTAGAGAAACAAGCCGATCGACTTACAAATCGATGGTACAAACAGGGAGCGAGACCCAAAGGCACTCGAGACATCAGATTGTCACGAGCATCATATATTGCTGCAGTAGCATCCTCTCCCCCAGATACGGCTCTGACAAGGATTGCAAACATTGGTCTCCTACCACCGCCTATACATCTTGAGAACAGATTTGAAGTATTAATGAATGAGGAATCCCCAAATTTGATGAATGTGATCGAACACAGACTGAATCAGCCTGTAGCTAACACTGATGCTAACTGGCGCTCGAGGTCGAGCAGACAGCGGCACCCAGCTCAGAGCGCAGCCGGACCCAGGACTCTGATAGTGGGCGACTCCATAATCAGAAACATTAGAGGATACAACAAAATGCTGCCTTCCACAAGCAACAACTTCTGATGTAAACAGAGAACTTCAGGACAATCTGATGAAACATAAGACTGCAAATCGACTCATCATTCATGTGGGGAAGAATGATATTCATAAAGAGCAGTCGGAACTCCTTAAGAAGGATTTCAATGAACTTTTTGAAACACTTAAAAGACTGAAAGTTCAAACATTCATCAGTGGACCACTCCCAGCAAGAGGAACAAACAAGTTTTCACGGTTGCTTGGGCTAAATACATGGCTGCAAAAAACCTGCAATATAAAAGGAGTGAACTTCATTGACAACTTCAATCTTTTCTGGAGTCAGAGGCAACTGTTTCAACAGGATGGCCACCACCCAAACAAACTTGGTTCAAGAGTGCTAAAGAACAATATCTACTTCTCCCTCCGTCATCCTTCTGCAATGTGTGCCAATCCACTCAACCTGAATGGCACACACACACCTGGATACAGTATGAATGACCATAGGATTTCACTTCAGCACCTGAATGGGCATGCGGTTGACACATCACACAAGGACAATGGTAACACCACTCAGCCACAACAACCTCTGCTCACGGACACAATCTCAGCTGAGCCCTGCCCACAGAGCTCACCACAGACAGACTGTGACATACTAGCACTGCTCCAAGATTCAGCACCCAAGGACGACTTTCTGGAAAACAGCGAGGGAAACCAGGACAGCATATTACAGCCTCCAATAACACCAGAGCAACAGCCCCTCTCACCAGACAGTTTCTCCATCTCTCCAGCATCTCCACTTCCACGGTGTATGCTGGAACTAGACTATCCCACTCTTTTGCTGCAAGCCCCCAGATACCAACCAAAAAACGGAAGGCCCCACAACCACCAAAGCCTGCAGGCGCAGCTCGCCCTCCCCCTCCTCCTGCGAGAGCTCTTCGGCCTCTGCCACAGCGCCAGGGCACACACCCTCCTCCAGCGGCTCGAGGTGAACCAAAAACAACTGATACCAGCTCTCAGTGATATGTGTCGGGTCCCCGCTATGATAACAATAACTTTCTCAAATGTTTACAGAACAAGCGGGAACCCAGTGTGCCTGTATCTTTATCTTTCTCTATTGCTGTTCGATTACATGATAGAAAGTCTAAGGCCTTCAAAAGCCGTACCGCAAACCCATCTAATCTGGTGCCTATTACACGCCAAACTAAGATTGCTGTGGGGACAAAAAGTAAGACTGTTAAGTTAGCACTTTTAAACATCCGCTCACTTAAAAATAAATCACTTCTAGTCAACGACTTAACCACATACAACCTGGATTTTATGTTGCTAAATGAAACTTGGCTAGTAGACAGCTGCAGTGCAACAGTCCTCAATGAAACGGCCCCTCCTAACTTTACTTTTATGAGTGTCTGCAGAGCTGTAAGAAGAGGTGGAGGTTTAGCTGCTCTTTTTAAGACTGTCTATCAATGTAAGCAAATATCATTTGGGAATTACCCGTCTTTCGAATATCTGGGTATTGTGTTAAAAGGTGCTCCACGCATTTTACTTATCATTGTTTACAGGCCTCCAAAATACTCTCCAGCCTTTGCTGAAGACTTTACAGAACTGTTATCAACAATTTCCTCAGAGAATGACCGTTTTGCTATTGCTGGAGATTTTAACATTCACATTGATAATGCAGAAACCAATATGGCAAAAAGAAATCAAAACTGTTTTAAAAACTTTTGATCTGACTCAGCATGTACATGGACCCACACATAATCGTGGACACACTCTAGATTTACTTATCAGTAAGGGTCTAAACATTTCATTGATTGTTATTAAGGACGTAGCACTGTCTGATCATTTTTGTATTTTCTTTGATATATTGATCTCTCCTGCCATTGAAGCTAGATCTGTGTCTGTCAAGAAGAGATGCTTAAATGAGAACACTAGTGTACTATTTATGAAGGCTATATCTTTAACACTAAGCATATCTGCTGACTCTGTTGATTTTCTCCTTGATTCTTTTAACTCAAAAGTTAAGAGTGTAGTTGATGATATTGCTCCTGTGAAAGTCAGGAGAAAGAATGGCAGACAGAAAGCACCTTGGAGAAACTCAACAGCAGTGCAAAATACGAAAAGACAATGCAGAAAAGCAGAGCGCATGTGGCGGAAGACAAAACTTGTAGTCCATGATAACATCTACAAAGACAGCATCTATGCTTTCAATAAGGAACTAGGCAAAGCTAGACAGACTTTCTTCTCAAATATTATAAACAGCAATATAAACAACACACGCACTCTTTTTGCTACTGTAGAGAGACTGACAAACCCCCCAAGCCAGATTCCCAGTGAAATGCTCTCACACAGCAAGTGCAGTGAGTTTGCTTCTTTCTTCTCTGAGAAAATCAATAATATCAGAAAGGTGATCAGCTGATCCTTGAGCCGCACTGGGGTCAGACAGATCAGACAACAGCCTGAGAAAGTAGTCACTATGTCTGATTTCAAAGAAATTGATGGCAAAATTTAGGAAGAAATCGTACAGCACCTCAAAACATCAACCTGCGCCCTTGACGCACTTCCCACATCTTTCTTCAAAACTGTGTTACACAGCTTAAAAGCAGATCTCCTAGAAGTGGTAAATGCCTCACTTCTCTCTGGGAGTTTTCCGAACTCCCTGAAAACTGCAGTTGTCAAGCCCCTCCTGAAAAAGAGCAATCTGGATAAGACCATATTAAACATCTATAGACCGATCTCAAATCTTCCTTTCATAGGCAAGATCATTGAAAAAGTTGTCTTCAATCAGCTGAACAAATTCTTAAGCTCGAATGGATACTTTGACTACTTTCAATCTGGTTTCCGACCACATCACAGCACAGAGACAGCGCTCATAAAGATAATAAATGATATTCGCTTAAATACTGACACAAGCAAATTATCAGTTCTAGTACTACTCAACCTCAGTGCTGCATTTGACACTGTCGATCACAACATACTTCTTGACAGGCTGGAAAACTGGGTCGGGCTTTCTGGGATAGTCCTAAAATGGTTCAGGTCGTACTTAGAAGGGAGAGGTTATTATGTGACTATAGGAGAGCATAAGTCTGAGTGGACATCCATGACATGCGGAGTCCCTCAAGGCTCAATTCTTGCGCCACTCCTATTCAACCTGTACATGCTCCCAATGAGCCAAATAATGAGAAAGAACCAAATCTCTTACCACAGCTATGCAGACGACACACAGATCTACTTTGCCCTATCGCCTAACGATTACAGCCCCATTGACTCCCTTTGCCAATGCATTGATGAAGTAAACAATTGGATGTGCCAAAACTTTCTTCAGTTAAACAAAGACAAAACTGAAGTCATTGCGTTTGGAAACAAAGATGAAGTTCTCAAGGTGAACGCATACCTTCACTCTAGGAGTCTAACAACTAAAAATCAAATCAGGAATCTTGGTGTGTCTCTAGAGTCAGACCTTAGCTTCAGTAGTCATATCAAAGCAATAACTAAATCAGCATATTATCATCTGAAAAATATTGCAAGAATTTGATGCTTTGTTTCCAGTCAAGACTTAGAGAAACTTGTGCATGCTTTCATCACCAGCAGGGTGGATTATTGTAATGGACTCCTCACTGGCCTTCCTAAAAACACTGGCCTGCAACTAATAGGACAGTTGCAGCTCATACAGAACGCTGCTGCCAGGATTCGGAGCAGAACCAGAAAATATGAACACATCACACCAGTCCTCAGGTCTTTACACTGGCCACAGTTACATATAGAATTGATTTTAAAGTATTATTACTGGTATATAAATCATTCAATGGCCTAGGACCTCAATACATTGCAGATATGCTCACTGAATATAAACCCAACAGATCACTCAGATCACTAGGATCACATCAGCTAGAAATACCAAGGGTTCACTCTAAGCATGGTGAGTGTGCTTTTAGCTACTATGCCAGCCGCAGCTGGAACCAGCTTCCAGAAGAGATCAGATGTGCTCCTACAGTAGTCACATTCAAATCCAGACTCAAAACACATCTGTTTACCTATGCATTTACTGAATGAGCACTGTGCCACTGCTCGTCCGACTGTTTGTACTGTATTTTATTTAATGTTTTAATTATTCTGATTTTATTTGATTATTTCTGTATTTTATCTTTTATTCTAAACTGTTTTAATTTTTCTGATTTCTTTTGTTTTAATTTCTTCTATGTAAAGCACTTTGAATTACCATTGTGTATGAAATGTGCTATATAGATAAACTTGCCTTGCCTTGCCTTTTAAAATCTATGCAAATTAGTGCATATTTAATTAGAGAATGCCTATTTTGCATATTTAAACATTCAATTACAGAAAACTTGTAATACATTTTTTTCTCATCTTAATCTAGTTAATCAACTGGGAAAGTGTCATGGTGATATCTGCTATATCAAATTTTTACCTTATTCATTCATTGGGTGATTCCGGGGAGTTGAAGCAGAATATGAGGTAGCATTGTTTCAGCTTGTTGACTGGGTTGTCCACCCAGGTTGTGATCCTCAGACATCATAGATTTCATTTTTATATGACAACCTTTTACAGCAGCCCATGTCTGCTAAACCCCCTTTGCCCCCTGGGTATTTTGCCAACGGATTTACTTGAGTTTTTTATATAATGGTGGTGAGAGAAACGAAGCGTTCGAAACGCCACACACTATTGACCCCTGCTGGTCAGAACTGTGTAAATGCAACAAACTCAGGCCAAACATGCTCAAAAACACCTTTTACAAAACCAATTGCAAATGTTTTATTAAAAGTAAAATCTATCAAATTCATTTAAATAATCATCTATTAAGATTAAATATCAAGTGTCTGTATAATGTGTTCTTTTATTTTTCAGGGCTTCTCAGCTAAACAGAACAATAATATACCCAGATAGCATGTAATCATTGAAACAATGTTGACTCAGTGTTGATGCGTCAACGCTAATTGCATTGAATTAACGTTACAAAGTAATGTTGCTTTAATATCTTGCCACTCTTGCACCCTCAGTTAATGTTGAAATAATGTTGGGAATTCAACCAAAAATCAATGGTAATAGTATTGATTCAACATTACAAAGTGATATTTTATCAACATCACTTTCACAACTATTTTTGAACAAAAAAATCAATGGTAATGCTATTGAATCAACGTTACACTATGATTGATTATACATCACTGCTGTTGAATCAATATTGAAATTAACAAAAATAATCAATGGTAATACTGTTGAATCAACGTAACTATGATGTTGAATCTACATCACTGCTGTTGAATTAACACTGAAATTAACAAAAAAATAATCTTTGGTAATATGGTTTGATCAAAGTTACAATGTGATGTTGATTCGAAATACATTTTGCTGAAAGACTGAAAAGGAATGTCAAACAATGTTACCATCTGATGTACCAATTAATGTTGAAACAACATTAATATTTCAATCACACTTCAATGGTGCGTCAACAAATTCCTGACCATTTCAAAATTTGTCGAAAACCTTTTAAAATATAAAAGACACCTTTCCAGCAGTTGAGTCAATTTATTTTATTCAATCAATCAATGACAACAAATATATTAAAATATCATTTTTTTTAAAAAGAAAGGGGGAGAAATAGGACAAAAGCATTTCAACCTTTAAAAATAAGATTGGCTTCAGAAGTCTGATGTAATCATAACTACAGATCCAGCGGTTCAGGTTTTTAAAAATCCGTCTTGCATCAGACTACTGCCCCTTTTCCTTTGGGTTCTCTGACATCTGAAAAAGAAAGCATGATGTTACTCAAGAATGAGTCAAATCAGTTGTCATACACACAGTCACATTCAATAATGTTAATATACTAAACACAATATGATTCACTTTTTTTAAGTCACTGAAAACAACATATTCTATAAGACAATCATACAGGTTTGAAACAACTTGAGGGTGAATAAATGACATAAATTTAATTTCAGGCTGAACTATCCCTTTAAAGCTGCAGATTCACCTTATGTAAACTTAATGGAAATCAGTTATTTCTCAAATTTAATACAGATTCAGGAATATGAATTATTACCTGATTAAGCAGTGATAAGATACAGGATATCATCAAGTCCCAGGTAAGGTGATTATGCTGTCGTCGACAACAACACAGTGTATGATCAATGTCAGCATTATCAGGACGGTGCTTTTTTAATTGTCCATCTTCATCTGAATTCACTCCTACTAAAGGAGCAATGTGTTCTGCATGCAAACACTGACCGATACAAGACATGGGCTATGTTAACATTCTTGCTCATGTTCATCTCTCTTGCACCTTAAGAAATCTGTTAAATGACATAACTTTATTCAGGAAATTCCTAATAAACTTTACTAAAGCAAGATGCATTTTTTAAGAATGTAGAAAAATAGATGCTTTATTCAAACACTTTAATAACTTTGTAATCTAATTACAGTGAGTAACAACACAAATCAAACGCAAATAAGCACGCAAAACAAAGGAACAGAGAAATAAGGCAGATGCACCATTGTTTGAAACTGTGCTAGAGAAGTCATGTAAGTATGTCAGGTGCTTCAACAAACAAGAGGTCTGTATAGGATGCTCCTGTTTTCTCTCTAATGAGGAAGCATTAGACTACTGAAAAGTGCACATGCAAAGACAAAATGGGCGTTTGCCAACCAGTGGCCAATTTCAAACTACAATGCAGGTAAATGTTTTTCAACCATTTTTCAACAGACTTGCTAAAATCCTGAAGGCCGACCCCTACACCAAGCTCCCTAGTGGATTAGAGCAAATCGAGTAAAGCGGTTGAAAATGTCCATTGTGGTTTGAAAACGCCCCACTGATCGAGAAACACCCACTAGTGTTCTGCAGATATACGCCTGAATGATCTTGTGCTCATCAACTACAAATCACTGTTAGTTCAATGTCACTGTCTCCACCCATGTGTGTTGTTGGCTTTCATCAAAATTTCAATGCTGATCCAGCACACTTTAAACATTGAAATGTCAATCTCAACCAAAATGATGGTTTAGATCAAAACTCAACATTGTATCAATGTCACCATGCTATCTGGGTAGCCAACTTAACAACAACTATTATTCCTTTTAATTATACTAATGTCTAATTAAAACGACTACAAATGTATAAAACGGATCAAAGACCAGGTAAAACAGTTGTGACGTAACAAAGCCTAAAGTTGAATGAAATCGCATAACTTTAGGAGTTATTTGACGTATGCTTCGAACCACTGATTCGAAAAAGTAGCTTCATAAATCAGTGTTTCGAAATAGCCCATCACTAGTTTTATATAATAAATACACACTTTATAGAGTGACCAGATTACACATGGTGGAATACTGGATGGGATGGACAGCGAGATTCTTTGACATCTTCGCGTATCTCCTCCGTCGCGCTCTCTAATATCCCGTTTTCACTAACTGCAAATTATCGATAAGGAATTGTGATTGAATGGTAATTTTGTTCTCCAAAATAAACTATGACTAAATAGGCTACCTTTGATTAGGCTATTCTAATCTCGCATGACAGAAACTGCTACTCACTTTTATATGATCACCAAAGACTATTTATGAATGAAGAAATACGGGTCAAAACATGATTTTTTTTCATAATAATTAGAACACTAAAAATAGAGCTAAAATACGGCACTGTCTCGGGAAAAACTGCTCACCCTAACGCTTTATCAAATGTATCGGATCTAAAACGTTACAGAATACCCAACATACAAAGTGAGATTGCGTCCATTAACATTGCTTTTAACGACGTTTAAACGGCGTTTAACGACATTTCGCTAATGAGGGTTTCTGGTATCGGTTTGGAAGATGAGATCTGGCTGGTCATGCCACTTGGAAACTCCTGCTTGACGCTGGCTGAGTACATCAACTTCTCCCTGTGGGTCGACAGATCTGCTTTTACTCTGGGCAAAGTAGAAGAGGATCCTGCCACTAGCGTCCAGCCCCAATCAACATCCGTCACCACCCCAGACCCAGCGCCCACGTCTACTGCAAATAAGGAGCCAGAGCCCCCCCGCAGACCGAGAGACCCAGCCATTACCTGCAGCGGATATTATGCTTAAACCCATATCCACAACAGAGCCAGTGCCAGCTGCTAAGTCCATCTTGGTTGCAAAGCCTGAGTTCCCAGCTGACCAGTGTGAGCCTGCAACAACATCCGTGCCAGTGGAAATATTGGTGTTGCTGGATAAGGAGGAATGGCTGATCACCTAGAGAGAGGTAGTACTTCCCACCCAAGTGCACCCACAAAACTTCTCTGCCGCTGGACCTTTCCTGCACTAATGTATCATTCTGTCTTCATCATTGCCGCTGGTCCTGTCCAGCCCTAGTTTGTCATCGCCACCGTCCCTGTCCATCACGGAGCCTGCTTCCACACCTAATCTTCCTCTTCTGCATGCTCCACTGAAGCCAGCCATTCCCTCAGCTCCGTCTCCGCTGATTCCCTTCAGTCCCTCAGATCCACCATCAGCCCTAATCTGCCTCAGGGCTTCCGGTCCCACACTCTAACCTGGCATGAGGAGTCCCGGGCTCTGCTTCGTTCCTCGGAGCCCTCGGTTCCACCTCGGTCCGTCGACCAATCGGCTCCGCCTGGCTCCTCGCCCCCTCGGCTCTACCCAGGACCGTCATCCTTCGTCTTCACATTGGTCAGTCGTTGCTCCACCATCGCCACAGACTTCCAGCCTGTCTGCTGCACCCCATCCATCGAAGTCTCTGTCGGGCTCCATCCCTCAGGCTCCACTACGGTCCTCACTCACTCTGTCATTGCTAAAGTTCTCCAGCACTCTGGCTCCGCCTCGGCTGCTCGTCGCCTGGACTCGTCCTTGGCCTCCCAGTCCTTTGGAGTCACCAGGTCTCTCGGTTCCACGGACTCCGCCTGGGCCTGTACATCTGTCATCGCTGTCGGTTGGCCTCAAATGATCACCTTGGCTCCTCCCTCCATCACTGCCACCGTGGGTCGCTTTCTTCATGGCCGTCTTCTGGGTCACTCTGGGATCTCGTCGGCTGTCCGTTCCTCCTTGGATCTTTCCACCATCCACCGCCTCCATGGGCCCTTTCACATTCACTCCTCCATGGCTCTTCCCACCATCATCACTGCCTTGGTCTCTTCCGCCACCATAATCTCCAATCTCCAGCTCTTTGCCGGCCCGTCGTCCTCCTCCTGAGCCCCCGCCCTCCCTCCTGGGATGGACTTTTACAGCAGAAGGTCGTGTGGGGACATTCTGTCATGTTCTTTTAGTGTTAGTTAAATTTTCATGGACTTTTAATTGTTTCTCTTCAGTTACCTGTTTCCTCTGTTCAATTTTCCCAACAGTCATTCATTGTCATGGAAATTCATTTAATGCATTTAATTCATTTAAACACAGCTGTTAGTTATTTAGTTCATTATCATTGTGTATTTAAGTTCCTCTTTCTCATTCAGTTCTCGGTCGGGTATTGTCATGTTATGTTCGTGCCTACATGCTACTACGTTGCCATTTTGCCTGTGGATTTATCTAAGTTTGTTTTATATAATAAATACCTTTTGTAATAATTTTTTTTTCCATTTTTATCAAATTCTTCGGACCTAAAACGTTACAGTATGACCTTTAAAACTGCTATTATACTGATAATGGTGTGCTAGTTAACTACTAAACTATACATCATAAATAAGACGTGGAAAAGATTCTTCTCAACACACTGTTACACACAAGCTCGGATTTTAACCATCTGTTTTTCACCATCATAAACACTAGATGTCACTATTGTACACAGAATAAATTTCCTGACTGTGGCGAATTTTGTGTAATAAAATGCTACACAAGTTTTATTTACACAAATATAGATTTATTGAAGTTTCTCCATGTTTTGAGACATTTAAAAATAATTATGAATTTGATTTCAATCCTTAAAACTCTCTAAATTACTGGGAACTTACATGAATAAAGCCCCTGAAATGTATTTTAATTTGTGTTATAATTTGAGTTAGGCTACATATTTTGGTTTAATTTTATTTCTTGAAGTTTCTCCAAGTTTTGAGGCATTTAAAAATAATTATAATTTTTGATTTCAATCCTTAAAACTCTCTAAATTATTGGGAACTTGCAAGAATAAACCCCCTGAAATGTATTTTAATTTGTGTTTTAATTTGCTTTACATATTTTGGTTTAATTTGTTTATTGTATTATTATTTTTCTTGTGTTTTTTTCGATATGCTGCTTGGTCTTCTTGTTTATGTGTTTAACAATTATATGAAAAAGCCTGTTTTTTATTTGAAAGTCTTAAAGTAAAAAAAATGCTATCCAAAAGTATTCTACATTATTTTATTTAGTTTTCTCTAATTCAGTTTTTATTCATTATTTGTTAATCATTCTGAGATGACATTGCACAAATAAGAACAATTCTAAAAAGTAAAAAAAGTAAAAAAAACGTAAATAATAACATTGGTGTTTCAAGTGATTTGCTGTACCTTATACTAAGTTACTTCTGAATTATGTGTTTTTTTCTTTAATTTTCCACTGCTGTAGCTCCTGCCTAATGCAAAATATAATAATGTATAATAAAAGTATTACATATTGCATAATGCCTGATGGAATCTGATAACTGTTTGTTTGATACCTTTGGTTGCCTCAAGATGCACTGCATGCAGCTTGAATTGATGTTGTGCTTCCCTTTCAGCAACATATCTGCTAAGACATTTGAATGAGTCGTGTTCAACCAAGTCTCTACCTTTCTTACAATGAACAACCTCCTGGACAACAACCAGACTGGTTTTAAAAGCACACATGATTGCAAAGGGATTGGTGGATTCTCTATTGCATAGGTAAAATACTGTGATAATGCAACAATAGTGCTGCGTATTAACACTTCACACCTGTGCAGAGTAGAGCCATTGACATTCATTGTGTCTGAGTTCAGTATAGAAGTGCAAATGACTGTGAGAATCACTGTTAATAGCTCGACAGACTAGGTTTTCACAGATAAGACCTCAAAGAATGGGCTTGCAGTCGTTGCCGTGTCAGATACTCCCGGTAAAAGGAGAACTGAAACAGATTCTAAGGGGGAAAATATACAGAAAAAAAACTCTTTAAAATCAAGTTGTATGCCTCATCTGACCGTTACTTATTGTGCGGCTTAAACCAGCAATGAATACACTCAGAAATATTTTGACCTAAATTAAAGACTTATGCATTTGAAATGCGTATGAAATATCAATTTTAACATAAACAATATATGTAATTTGATTTGGCAGTCATGCATGTTATATGCAATTCAAATACCTAAATCTTACATTTTGGCCCTTTTTTAATGAAAGGCTCATAGAGAATGGGAACTATATTTATAAGATTATAAGAATTATACATTTTCAAAATGTAATTTAATTTTTATGTCATTAAAACAATGCACAATGCACGTTAACACAATGCAATAAAACTATTTGAAGTAGAAAAGTCTGAACTGAAAAAAACTAAACCAATGACCATCCTCATCCTCCCCATCTAAAATCAACCATCAAGCATTGCATTGACTGTAAAAGTGTGTGCTTTCCTTCAGCACTATTGCCAAGAACAGCCAGCTATTAGGAAAAAGAAAGAGTGTGTGAGCGAGAGCCTCCATAGCAACGGTTTCCCCTGCTGGCCAAGGTGCCTTGTGACGCTGAGTCAGACTGGGTTAGTGTTGTCTGTGCTCACTTTCGTGGGACATGAGTGACAGACCTACCAAAATGTACAAACATGTACAAATATTCAAATGTATTCTTTTAAAAGTAAGCCTCTAAACGTGATATTTGGTTAACTAATAATTAAATTAGGCTACATTTAGTATTTAGGTGAGATATTTTTTAACATGTTTGATATATAAATATATAAATGTTAAACATCTACTGATAAAAGGTATAATTATCTGCATCTTTCCAAACACATTTCCTGGCAGAAAAGAAATCTATATATATATAAAAAAACAACAACAATTGGATGTGGCTGTGTAAGCAGGATAATGTAGTTAACAAATTATTGCAAAATAAAACCAGCAGTGTGATCACAGTCCAGCATGCATTAGCTGTTGCTTATTAGATTTAAAGTTTGTTTTTTTCAATGTTCGCCTTTGTTGGAACCTTAAAAGGATGCACTGAATGTTCACAAACTTATTTCAGTTTCAATGTACCGGTAGCTATTTTGAAATCAGTCAAAATAATTAGTCACAGAACAAGTTTCCAATTTTAGGCTCACAGACACTGTGAGGTTTCGAGGGGGGAGGGGAGTCAGATGAAACTGCACATGCGCAGAGAGGATTACATTCAAGGGAGATGAAAGCTATTGATTACGTGGATTTCTCGTGCTCCTAATAAACTTTTTTTTTGCTATGCGTTTACTCAACTGAATTCTAGTATTCAGAGCATTTGGAAGGAATCTAAAGGAATCGGATTACATTTTCCAAGAACATAATCTCGGTGAAAAATAATCAGGTTTATTTTTTTGCGATGGCGCGGTGGTTTTTGAGACACGTGATCTGCTCCATCCAATCATGGCGCAGCAACGATAGCCATATCTTCTTTGTTCTGGATTTATCAACGTTGCTGTCTAATTACTCGTTTACATTTTTATGGATTTTTAAATATCATGTATTTAATCGCTAGGGAATGCTCTCTGTATGCAATGCATTTAAAAGGAAGACGTGTTTTATGGAGATCCTGCTCAAAACCAGTTTTAAGCCACGCGAGTAGTTGTGAGGGTGATCACATGACTCTCCCTGCCCCCACTTCGATCCAATGAATGGGGAAGAAGAAGTCGGACATGTTTGAGGGAAATGTGTTGAATAAAGAAACGTGGCTGAAGACAAGAAGAAAATCTGGATTTTTCCAACAATGAGGATTTCGACATATTTTGTTTTTCCTTTTTATTTTAGGTTCACTTAATCTGGATAGAGGTATATGTTGAGATATTTGGATTTATTTCCAAATTTAGTTGTTGTAAAACATTAATAATTTAAATTAAGCGTTTTAATTTAAATCTTTTATAGAAAACTAATAATTTGGCCTGTTTAGTGTTGTACTTTTGTTTCCCTCAATGTATGACATTGTTTCTAATCTGTAACCTTGGCAGTGGGGGATGGGCGGCAGTACATTTTTCTAAAAATATGTTGTCCTAAACTGTTAATTTGAAGATCATTTTTAAATACTGGTTATTTTGCCAGAACATTTACTTTTAGGCGTCTAGAAAGCAATTCAAAAAAAGTGAATGGTTTCTGGAAAGAGAATATTTAAATCAGTGTAGTTAAAATGTCCTCTAAATGGTAACTCGGCTGATTTAGAACTTCGAAAAGATTATTAAACAATGATTGGCTTTTATCAAAACAGCTAGAAAATTAGAGGTGAATCAAACGTATTTTAAGTATTTATGATTGTGGTAGGAGGTAGAGCTCGACGTCGGCCTAAACGCAGTAGTTATTTTTCCAGGATTTTGTTTAAATTCTCGACGTAATTCGAACATTTAGGTTATTTCTGTTTAATTTAATGTGTTTTGTATATCTTTTGGTCTTGTAATAGCGGTAACCACTGTGGGTCGTCGTTCGAAGGACTAAAGTTGCTGCGTCATTTATGGAGGACACTCCTTGTAGGCCATGTTGAATCGACACAGAGAAGGACATCGCCTTTCTTCAGCTTTAGTATGGGTTTGAGTTCGATATATGGTACTTTTACATTGCGTTAATGGGACAATTAAAACATTATTGTATAATATTGTTTTTGGCGTTCAATTCTCTTGTTGCTTTTTTCCCTCCTCGTTTTATTTTCGGGACGAAGCACTATCACGTGTTTGACTTTAGACGTTTGAGTTTTTATGTAGTATTTTTGTTCCCCCGAGACAGTCGATGACCAACAGTGCAGGGCGAGGTGATCTGTACCGTACGTGTGTGTGCCGCATTTGTCTGTTACACGTGACTAATCTGGTGAACCAATGGCGTATTTCCAACCTGCCCTGGGTAAACGCGCCTTAGTTTTGGAGGACCAATCAACAAAGTCTGTTGACGTAACACTCAACTCTTGAGAAACGCAGTATTTCTGGAAATGGTAGCGCAACCTTAAGTGTTGTGAACTATTAGCTAAAATGTTTCACTGTATGTTGGTTATAGTAGCGGTGTTGCCTAGACAAGTGTTTTATTTGCGAAATATGCTTTAAATCCACAAATCGTGCTCCCGGGGATGCGCGGGCGTGGCCTATTTGACAGATAGGTTGAGTGGCCTATAGAATACGCGTAGGCGTATACGAATGGCGTTACATCAGCCAATGGAGCCGTCGATGGGTTTATAAAAAGTCGGGCGGAGCCTCAGACTCGCCATTTCATTGTAGTGCTGCGCTGGAGGATAGAGGAAGTCAGAAAAACAAGGCCGCGAAACTCGGATATTCGAACGAAACCGGTTCATAAACCGAATCCGGATCCATCCCGATGGAGACGGCCTTTAGCCCGCCCTTTGACAGGTACCGGTTGGAGTAAATGACATTGCACTTGTTCTGTGAACGAAAATGTTGTTTGGATTATTGTCATAATTCGGCATCTTTCGGAATTATTTTACTTTAATCACTTGCGTCCTGTCGCAATAACTATATACCGGAATAATACGACTGCATTGACTTGCACTTAATAAAGGCAGTGGTGTTGCAGATACTTTATTTTTATTTTTTTACAACGTCAGTTCGCCACTAGTCTTAAAGTTTTAAAGTCTGTTTTTGAACGGACAGCTGCTCGCGTTTAGTGCGCATGCGCGTATTCGGTCCCTGAGACGGGCAGTTTGTTTGACACATTAGTCGGTGTTCAGACTGCCAAGATCGAGTAATGCAACAACATTGTTTGTTTGTGAGATTGTTTGTATTGTACAACTGATTGTATGTTGTTTACATGCAATGCTAGGATGCGAACGTGAAATGAGCATGGTTAGCTAATGCTAACAGCGACCAGTATATTTTTATTGGTCATAGAGGTTGCGGACACGCTACAAAAAATATTATAAATGTGTTTTGGGTTATTAAGACTCGGGAGTGTATTGAATATCCACTGCTTGTATTGTGATGCATCGGTCATTTCTTCCGCGAGTAAGTTACGTTACAGTGAACATGTGGCTGTGAATTTGATCGGTAGACTAACGTTACACGAAATACTGTCTGGTTTAATGGAAAGGCTTATGATCGATGTGGCGTTCCAGTGGGATATAGTTCTGTTATGTATTGATGTAACGTTAGGTCATAAAGCGACGCCTTGACTTGGAAAAAACAATTTATGTAACTTATCACGTGTTTTGAAAGTTATTTTGCCGCATCTTATATTATTTTGAATGTTTTTGGATTACTTTAGGGATCGTATGTTAACTTTTCGTTTTTTCCTTCGTTTTAGTCATTCTGAAACTCATCTTAAAAGTTGAGCTTCCGCCTCACACCACGTGGACTTTTGTCAACATTTTACACGCGTGAAGGCTGCTGTTCTGCTCGAACCTATTTGATCACCTCACGCCTTCTTTAGGTGGAGAGTGTCATTGATTTGTGAAATCTAATGGCACAGCACTGAATTTGTGGAGTTGTTTCGCGTTTTGTTGCTTAGCAACGCGTGTAGTTAAACGAGCCGCATGAATCCCGCCATCTGCCCCTCCCAACCAGCATGCTGTATATGGGACAGTATAATTAGACATATTTGTTTTTCCAAACATTGTTTGTAATCCAACATTTTACTTGACTGAAAATAAAACGCTTTCAATGTCAACTGTTTGTGATTTTTGTATCATTTAACAGTGTTTATATTGTACATTAAAACATAAAATTATTCGATTTAAAGTTGTTTAATGTTTTATCAGCATGAATAAATATTTATAAAGTTGAAAATGTGTTTAGGGTGTGGTAGATTTATTCAAAGTTTTAGAAGCAGCATGTCTGCATTGTTTTATTCAGTTTGTTAAATGTCACTCATGAGTCCATACTGGGGCAAGAATGCAAACCTTCACTTCCAGAGGCTGGAAGCATGAGAACAACATTCTGCAGAAACAGTTGAACACCCACCTTAACTGTTTTTTTTTTCTTTTTTCTCGTTTTGTTTCATATTAAAATCACGTTACAGCTGCAACGTTTTTACAAACACTGCCTGAGCAGTCCTAAATAAATGAATCCAAAGAGCATTAAATATAGCACTTGTGATAAATTATTGGGTGCTGTCAACTTGCCCATTTTAAAGTGTTGAACAGCCCTCAGAAGGTAAGTCTCATGGAGGAAGTGAAACTCCTTATATTGACAGTTTATATAAAGCACATTTATTGTATATCTAAAAATGAGTGAGGGTAGTGCAGTTTTACATGAGCAATTTGTGAAATTATAAATGGCATTTAAATGCCCAGTAGGAATACATTCCTTTATACCCTCTATAATAATTCATATTCGTTTCTTTTTTTTTTTTAAATGACTTAACCTCCACAATTGTAATGACAGCATTCATTAATGGAAATTATTTTATAATGAGCATTAAATGTACATAAAATCAAGTTTTGATGTGTTAATACAGTTGTGGGATAATTCTCACTTAGCAGAGAATTGTTATATTCACTTGCAGTTTAATAAAACATTGTGAATTAACAGGAATATTAGGCCAGCAGGAATAATTGATTTGTGCTTCAAACTATTTGTTTTGAAAGCTGCACTCTCATTGGCTAATTCCTCAGATAAACACAAATATGACCTGATCTGGGTTAAGTCTATTTAAGGTCATGCCACCAGTTTCCAGTTGGACTGTAGCGTGTCGGTTTGGAATGAGTCGTAGCATAACTCGCTCATGCCCGGACAGATGAACTGCTGGAAGGGGCAATTGTGTTTTCATGCTCTGTGCACATAAGCAAAACATGATTAGTCAAGAGTTTGAGTCATCATGAGTGTACTGTGATTATGTTGACTCGCTATATTTCATTTAATTAAATCACTAAGTTGTCCGTCGTTCTGTATCTATAGTTAAAATTTGTCTGAGTATAAAACAATAATCCAATGTTTGACATTATATAATATTTGATTGTCACTATTGCCTGGTTTCACATAAAAGGCTTAAACCTAGTCCGAGACTAAAAGGCATGTTTGAGTTGTCTTAACTGAAAGCAACTTACACTGACATCTTAAAATATGTCAGTGCTGTTGTTTTGTCTCAAGATTCTAAGGCATGATTATAAAAGTTATTTAAATGTCTTAATTTAACTAAGGCCAACTCTTGGCTTAATCTAAGCCATGTCTCTGAAACCAGGCTGAAATGTTCTCCACTGGCTCTTCTCACACGACTCACCCTCATGTTCCTGTTCTCCACAGCTCTTTGGGCGGGGGCGACGGCATGCAGGGGGTCACAATGATGGATCAGACCATCTCCGGACCCGGCAAGCGCATCCGCAAGCCGTCGCTGCTGTACGAAGGGTTTGAAGGACCTGCTCTGCCCCAGGTACCTCAATCTGGACCCCCTCAACCTCCTGTACGGGACCCCAATCGACAGGGCCGCATGACTAACCAACTGCAGTTCCTCCAGAAGGCTTTACAGAAGACCCTGTGGAGGCATCACTTCGCCTGGCCTTTCCATGAGCCAGTGGACGCTTCCAAGCTCAACCTCCCTGTAAGTTTGTTCTTGTTCCAGATTGGACTATTTGGTAGATGTTTCTCACACCCTAAGACATGTTATTTAGTTCTGTGTTGAAATATTTAACAAGATGACAAGTAATGAGTGTAAACACAAGCTTTTGCTCATCTCTTCTCTCACGCAGGATTATTATAACATCATTAAGCAGCCCATGGACATGGGGACCATCAAGAAAAGACTAGAGAACAATTTTTACCGCAGTGCCAGCGAGTGCATGCAGGATTTCAACACCATGTTCACCAACTGCTACATCTACAACAAGGTCAGTCAGTTCATTTATATTTAGTTAAAACCTTCTTTTAGTGCTCAACCTTGCTTTTTTAGAGCTTGAAGTTATGTTGTTCCATCATGTGGCTCAAGTCCCCAGCCTGTTATGGTGCATTAGTAGTGTTGTCTAGAGACTGCCATGTGATCTAAAAGTCTTCTGTTTATTATAGCCAACAGATGACATCGTCCTGATGGCCCAGTCTCTGGAGAAGGCTTTCCTGCAGAAGGTTGCACAGATGCCCCAAGAGGAAGAAGAGATTCCCTCACCTGTCCCTAAGGGCAAACCGGGCAAACTTAAAAAAGGCCAGAAATCAAGTAAGAACAAGCTGAGAAAAATATAGGATGACCCTGAATAAACTGAGCTGACAGCATTGTGTGGTTACATTTTTATATCTACCTGGACATGTGTATGTGTGTAGGTATTTAAAATATATATTAAAGTATTTAAAATATAAAACTATATTATTAATAAAAGTATACTTTTGTAATCATTGAATTATAATGTTTAATACTAATGAAAACTATATTTTACGTGTGTGTGTATATGTGTATTAAATAAAATTAATGTCATACAATACATTTTATATGTTGATTTTTGTTTCTAGTGATGCTCAGTTCTACAATATTTAATCAACTAGAAACTGCTCTTTTTAAATAATCAATAAGGATTGTAAAAAATTGACTACAAACGATTTGTTTGAAATTCAGTTGGTGCAGGTGTTTATTGGCTGTTTGTCTGCCTTGTTGCTTATGCATTTTTTCCCGTCTCACTTTTAGTTTCAGGTGGATTCACGACAGCTCATCAGGTCCCCGCTATATCTTCTGTATCCCAGTCGTCCTACTCCCCTCCCACTCCAGACACCCCCGACTCGATCCTGTCCACCCCACCGCAGATGCTTATAACCAAGACTTTGCTTCCCACTTCACATGGCACCCCTGCACTGCTGGGCCTGCCACCTACTCAGCCTACTGCAAAGGTAACGCTACTTATTTCTAAAACAAACTGTTTATACACAATTAGTTTTCAGACGCAGCATAAGCTAGTTGGAATACCAATGTGCTTGTTTGCATATTCGATGCAATTTAGCTAATCTTTCTTTCTCTGTCTTTTCAATAGAAAAAGGGTGTCAAGCGCAAGGCAGACACGACCACCCCCACCACCACAGGCATGCCCCTCGCTATGGGTATAGGTGGCATGGGTCTCGGCTTGGGCGGCGGTGACTCCCCGCTTACCATCTCTGCTTTTAGTGCAGACCCCAAACAGAGCCTGTCCCTTGGCCTGAACCTGGGTCTTGGCGGAGGCCTGGTTGGAGACAAAGTTCCGGCAAGACGAGGTGGCAGTGGCAGGCCCATCAAGCCACCACGAAAAGACTTGCCCGACTCCCAGAACCAACACCAGCCAGTGCGGCGTGGGAGGCTGACCCAGCAGTTACGGTACTGCAGCACCATTCTCAAGGAGCTGCTGTCGAAGAAGCACACAGCCTACGCCTGGCCCTTCTACAAGCCGGTGGACGTTTCCTTACTGGGACTGCACGACTATCACGATATTATCAAGTGTCCCATGGATCTGAGCACTATAAAGGTGCGCGTCGAAGAGTTTTAGATGCATAATCATTTAAAAATGCCATCATGTGCACACTCAGATCTTCATGTATTTCTCGATCTTGCAGAGGAAAATGGATCATCGGGAGTACCGGGATGCATTGCAGTTTGCTGCTGACATCAGGCTAATGTTTTCAAATTGTTACAAGTACAATCCCCCAGATCATGATGTGGTGTCCATGGCCCGAAAATTACAGGTACGGATACTTCACGATCATGGTTATTTTGCTGAAAAATTATAATTGTTATTATTGATCCATGATTGTTCTCATTTCATCTGAATTTTTGCATTTTCATGCAAACACAAATCAAGAGATTGTTTACGTACTCCGGATTTATTTTACCTAATCTAGTTTCTGATTTATTATACTTGTCAATTACATTAACACACCCTCGACATTATTAAAACTGATAAAACCTTCTTTTGAAAGCTAAAACTGTAAAGTTCTTAATATTAATTCTAAATTATGCTAGTGTTTTTATCTGTTAAAACAACAAGTTTTGCAACAACAAGGTTGCTTAAGTGCATTTATTCACTTCACAGTTTATTTATTGTAGTTTATCACTGACAAGATTTGCTCTCAGATTTAGTTGATTTTTTTTTTAGATTTACTCTTGTCACCTGGCAACCCCAAGAATGAAAGTTAGTGAGAGGCTTCTTACTAATGCAAGATAATGCCAATATAAAAACTGTTAGTTTAGGATAAATAACCAGTCGGCCAAAATCGCAGACGATTATCCTTGCTTTATCGAGCATAGTGGAAATTGTGATCACGATTTAAGTACCATTAATCATACAGCCCAACATTTTTTTCCTTTTCTTTACACTGAAAGTAAGCATGTCCAAAGTTGGATATTAAAATGGTCATCTCTCTATTTCAGGATGTCTTTGAGTTCCGCTTCGCCAAGATGCCTGACGAGCCCCTGGATTCCCTCCCACCTGCGTCCCTGGGCGGCGGCCTGGGCGGTCACTCCTCCTCTTCCTCCTCCTCTTCCTCCTCGTCGTCAGAGAGTGACGTGAGCAGTGAGAGTGAGAGCGAGAGCAGCCCGAGCTCTGACAGTGAGGAGGAGAGAGCGCATCGCCTGGCCCAGCTTCAGGAACAGGTGTGTACACAGGTAGCGACTGAACTTTTCCAACAAAGTTCGCAAAACCGGCACTGACAGATTTGACGTATTTGTACGTTTACTGAGAGCTGCAGTGGCCGTGGGTTTAGACACACAGTGACACTCATTCACTCGCTTGTCTGCAGTTGAGGGCGGTGCACGAGCAACTGGCCGCGCTGTCCTCTACCCCCATCGTCAAGCCCAAGAAGAAGAAGGAAAAGAAAGACAAGAAGAAAAAGAAGAAGCCGGAAAAACACAAGCGGGCCAGGAGCATGATGGAGGATGAGGTAGTCATTCGGCCGCCGAAAACACCAAAATTGTCCAAGACACCAAAGAGCAAGAGCAACAGCAAAGTGGCGACCTCCACACAGGGCAAGAAGGGCTCCAGTAAGAAGAGCAACAAGAGCAAGTACGTCTCTACTGATTTACACAGTTGCTAAATCATACATTACACAGTTACAGTTCATAAATCATCAACAAAAACAAACTCATTTTATTCTTTCTCATGTTTCCCTTAGATCTTCAAAGAAATCTCAAGCCGCATCGTTTAACTCCCTACCCATGAGCCACGGTGGGCTTACGCCACACTACGACTCTGAGGAAGAGGAGGAAACCAGCCCCATGAGCTACGACGAGAAGCGCCAGCTCAGTCTGGACATCAACAGGCTGCC
Organism: Meda fulgida; assembly: GCA_030578275.1. NCBI lineage: Eukaryota > Metazoa > Chordata > Actinopteri > Cypriniformes > Leuciscidae > Meda > Meda fulgida. Next base: position 27,456,541 of record CM060634.1, on the reverse strand, counting down.
GGGCGAGAAACTGGGCCGCGTGGTCCACATCATCCAATCACGAGAGCCCTCGCTGCGGGACACCAACCCAGAGGAGATCGAGATCGACTTTGAGACGCTCAAACCGTCCACGCTACGGGAACTTGAGCGATACGTCATGATGTGTTTACGAAAGAAACCACGGAAACCTTATGGTAAGAGCACATTTAATTTAAATAGGATTGATGTAGTGTAGTTGGTTTGTAAGAAAATATATTAGCTTTCTCTGAAGGAGGAGTGTTTGTTTTTGAGAAGCTAATGGGAATCTGAAGCTAGATTTTAACCCATAATGCTTTGTGTAACCCCACCTTGCCTGGTTTTATTCAGCACACTCCACAGGTAGTCATCTGCTCTTTACCCTTCTGTGAACAAACACAATGCTGTTCTTTCATTCCTCCACTGATGTCGAGTCATCTCCCATGTGACTCTAGTGTCAACATAGGTACAATGTTGAATAATTACATGACATGAGGAAAAAAGAAAAATATCCTTCAAACATATAAAAAAAAGTCCCTTATGTTCACAACGGCTGCATTTATTTGATCAAAAAATAGTTATAACAGTAATATTATTAAAAATGATTACAATTTAAGACAACTTTTTTTATTTGATTGTTTTTAAATGTAATTTTATTCCTGTGATGCAAAGCTGAATTTTCAGCATCATTGCTCCAGTCTTCAGTGTCACGTGATCCTTCAAGTATCAATCTAATATGCTAATTTGCTGGTAACATTTATTATTATTATTATTATTATGAATGTTGGAAATAGTTGTGGATTCTGTTTGTTTTTTTTTGTTGGTTTTTTTGTTTTTTTTTAGGAACTTTGTGGAAATGTTTTTCAGGATCCATTAAATAGAAAGATGTATTTATTTAGGAAGTTAATGTTATATTGGCTCTTTTCTAGATAGGAGTATATGCAGCCTTTTTTCTATTTTACTTTTTAATTTATCATTTATATTTTATATAACTTAATGGTAGCAAATTACAAATGGACAGAATTGGGGAAATTATGCATTTGACAGATTCTTTTAGTCAAAGCGACTGTATCCAAGCTATACATTTGATCAGTTCATGCATTCCCTGGGAATCAAAGCCACTGCAAATGTGAACAAAATCACACAGATGCTGATTCTCTCAAAAAGACTGCTAAAGTGGTTTAGCTGATGCATGACTAATAAATAGCCACCTAAATAAAAAATGGAAATGTTAGGTTTTTTAAATGCTATTTCCCTACTCTCATTTACTTTTATTCTATGTTTGATTGAACCTTTTTTGCCTCTTGTACAGGTATCAGACTCATTGTCTGATCATTTCATATAACATGCAGCTTTTTGACCAAATGTGCGTTGTGTTTTCCAGTGGCAGTCAAAAGTGCTGCGGGTAAATCCCGTGAGGAGTTGACTCTGGAGAAGAAGAGAGAGCTGGAGAAAAGACTGCAGGACGTCAGCGGCCAGCTTAACTCTGGCAAGAAACCACAGAAAACCAAAGGTAGGGACTGAGTTTCTCACAGATGATCAATCAGAATCAGGTTAAGAGAGGTTAAATGAACTGATCTCTCTCTCCTTCTCTTTCAGTGGAGAAGCCCACTGCGGTGGAACCCCATGCCATGGCGTCTCGTCTCAGCGCCAGCAGTTCCAGCTCAGACTCCTCCTCATCGTCATCCTCTTCCTCATCCTCTGACACCAGTGAATCAGACTCAGGCTGACCCAATCAAAAGCAACAGACACGCACTCCTTCCCAGAATACAATAGATCTCCTGCTCTAAATAACAATAACTAGTGGAACAGAGAGAAATATGAATAAGGAAGAGCAGGCTTTCTCTTTAGATGTATAGAAGCAATGTGAGGTCAAAGAGAATTCTGGGAAATGTTGGACGGAGAAGGAACTGATGGAAAAGCAGACATGGCCATCGTCGTCTAATTTGGGACTCATTTCCGTTAGTCCATCCTTCTTTACCTTGTGTATATAAATGTACAAAGATATATAAATATCTATTTTTCTTTTATAAAGAAGAATTTTAAGCAATTCCCTGGTAGGGAAGAAAACAAAACCTTTTTCTTTTGTGAATATTTTGTTGCTTTTTATTTTTTCTCTCCCTCTTGTTTGATCTATTAGTTGTTTGTCCTAAAGAAAACAAAAGGCTTGGATTGGAAACTACTGTCACTTTAGTTCGCATGAGCGAGTGTGATGTGTACTTGTGCCATTGAATCCAGTGGTTTTCCCGCTCACTCTGCACATATATGGATGTGTGGCCGCTTGGTTGTGCATTTGAATGAGAAAAACAAAGCTCCACCTATTCAAATGGCATCTGTACATCCATCTCTGCGTTGTCTTTAGTGGCGTCTTAAAACTTGAATCTGATCTCACCTCCATCCAGCCTGCTTTATTCCCCATAGTCAAATCAATGGGTTCAAATCGGCATTAAACAAACAGAATCGTGCTCTTTCAATTCAGCTGGGCTACATGAGCATTTGTTTTTCTGGATGCATAAATTATTTTTCCGTTCATGTGGTTTCGGTCAGGATTTCTTGGGCAGAACAGAGTCTTGGATGCACTATCAGAATGACTGCTGCTTAATTAGGTGTTGATATGAATACTGTTTTGTAAATCTTTTTTTTTTTTTTTTTTTTTTTCAGTTTTAGTCTGCTTTTATTTGTTTCAGTGTGTTTAATATTATTTGCCCAGAGAATGAATTCACAATTTATAGTTTTAACATAATGACCCTCATTCAGAAATGTAATGCTTGGAAATGTAGTTTCAGTATCATAGCACATGCAGTTACACAACAACAAAACAATTCGATTTTTTTTTTCTTCCAAAATGTGTACATATGTAAGTTTCATGACCTCGCAGCTTTCATCTGTCAATGTGACCTGATTTCTTTTTTCTGCGCTTTTTTCCCCCTTTGTTTACTCCTGTCTTCAGCTCTTCTGTTTAGTATTGTGGCTGGTTTTTTCCACAGCTCTTTTTTTTTTTTTAAAGAAAACAACAACAGCAAAATATAACGAAACGAAACCTCAAACTACGAGCATCATCTCAACAGATGCTTCATGCGACCATAATTCTCATCTGATAAATGTCATTAATAAAGAGGGTGAGATGTTCTTAAAACAAAATCTTGTGGCTGAGTGTGTTTTCTTTAGGACCATACTATTTCATTAGCATTTTTCTATATGAACTTCAATGGAATATGTATTGAATCCAGGAATATTATCGTTATTTAAAACCATGAAATAAAAATGGTTACTTAATCTATTTAGAAACTTACTCATTTTATTCTGCGTTTCCCAGGCAACATTTCATTTAGTTTACTGAGAATAATTGAAACTTTAAAAAAATATATAATGACAGAAACAACAAAAATACTAAAACTAACTAAAATTAAAATGGCAATATAAAACATAATAAAAAGTAGTTGTAAATATAGTTTGACAATGATACTAATGGCATCATATCAAGCAGTATAAAATGTTCTCTTCTGGCCTAAGGCTGTAACAATATATATAAATATAAAACATTTGCTCCTCCAAAATACCCCAAAGTGGCTCAAAAATATTTAGATCTGGTGACTGCAGGCCATGGGAGATGTTCATCAACCATTCTGTCACCAGTCTTGCTGTGTGTATTGTGCATTTTCATGCTGACACACTGCAACCCCTTCAGGATACAATGTTTGAACCATTAGGAGCACATGGTCCTCCAGAATGGTTCTGTAGCTCTTGGCAGCAATGTACCCATCAAGCCCAGTAGGGGATGGCATTATATCGCAGCCCAAACCATCACTGATCCACTCTGGGCAGCAACAGTCCGGGTGTTAAGCATCTATGGGGCTTTTTCACACTGTAACTCCCACGGATGTGTGAAAGACGGTGAAGGTCAACTGGTCAGAGAGCGATACATGTTTCACATTGTCCACAGCCCAAGATGTGCACTGTTGGCACCACAGAAACTGACATTTGGCACTGGCACGAGTGACCAAAGGTTTGGCAATAGCAGCCCGACCGTGAATATTGACTCTGTGGAGCTCCAGATGAACAGTTTTGGTGAAAACTGGAGTTTTTTTTTACCTGAACATCTCTTACAGACAGATTCCTCTTGTGTCCACAGTTACTCCTGTTATATGTGGTCCGTCCTACGTGGTGGTATACCAACATTACCCTGGATAGCATAGCTCTCCATACACCACAAAGACTTGCTGTCCTGCTCACAGATGCGCACCAACAGTTTGTCCTCTTTTGAACTCTGATATGTCTCCCATTATGTTGTGTGGATTGCAATATTTTATGTACAGCTGTGCTATTGCTCAGATAATTCAACCACACACTCTTCAAACTTCCAAAACTTCTGCTTTTACAGAGATGATCAAACTTGCTGATGATCAATACATCATTTGATTAGCAGTGCCTGACTGCTCTGGAATGATGACCAGATGTTTTGTTTTTTATTATTATGTATATTTTATTATTTATTAACATTTTATTATTATGTTTATTACTATAGAACATGTACACAAGAAGGACGTTTTTTGATATTCTAAAGCACAGAATAAAAAAAACTTAAATTATTCATTTGAAAATAACAAAATTAGGGTGTTTACGTGACAGCAGTGTACTAAAAAGTTGGTTTAAGGCTGGTGAATCTTGACATCATCCTTGAATATGGCCAGGATGTGTTTTCCTACATGGTTGTTTAAGAAATGAAAAACTACACACCATCAATTAAGGTTAGAAGAACTGTTCCCAAACATATAACATGCTAGAAATATAATAATCACTGCAATAATGATCCAATCAGACTCTTAAGCATTTGCCTATTTAAATCCAAACAGTGACTTTTTATGCTGAATATCTCCAGGAAGTCATTAACACCTTAGCATTAACATTAGTTAGCATTCCCATTCATCTCAATGGCAGACGCTCAGTTAGCACAAGCCCCATTTTGTTGAGTAAAGAGCCTGTAGTGTGCTGAGGTAAGTTTGAGATCTTATATGTGGGTAACATACGTGTATGGATAGGATTTGCTCCTTCATATATTGTGTAGATGATGTGTGAACATTATATTTTAGAAGATCTTTAGCTTTCCTTTACACTGAGATGTTTTTGGATAAAGACAACAAAAGTTGAAGGAGTGTTTTACAGGCCTTGTGTACTTTTTGTTCTGGGTCCTGTGGATGACTGATACTAAATTATGAGGACGTATCCATGAGCAGTGAAGCGAATGAATGCTTTCATTATTTAGGCTGATTTTCAAACACTCTCCTCGAACAGCACTGCTTCTACACTGGAAGAAGAACACTGAGATGAGGACATTCAGACTCACACTTGTTCTAGTGGGCTTCGCGTTTTGTTGTGTCTCATCTAAAGGTGAGTTTAAATCTCTGAAATTACTATTATATGAAGACAGGACAGACTAGTAGGGCCAGTCTCACCATTTTACTGTAACTTCCCTTACAAAAAAGAAGTTTATTCATTTGTGCTATTAGTAGGCCTATACTTCTTTTAAACTAAATATAAGAAAGTATACTTTCAGTCTACTTTTTATGTACTTCTCAGAAATATACTTAAAATTGCTCTTGAGTATAATTGACTTATACTGACAGAAAAGAAAGTATTTGCTCTACTTACTCAATCTTTTGATCTAGATATACTTAAACATTTAATTAAGAATTCGAAGTATACTTGGCTTGTAGTACTTGTGTGATCTTTCGATTGAGTAGCCTATTAAATACTTTTTTTCACATAGTTTTACATGATGTAAACTTATATTGTTTGAAAATATTTATTTCTAAAGAAAACAGATATGTTCCTAATTCTGAATATCATAATTTGTTTGTGTGGGCTATTTGGTAGTGTACAGGAGTTTACAAATTTACTTTACTCTTTCCCTGACTGATTTTTCAGAATATCAGTGTTTTCAGTGTTATACAGTATATTACACATCTTCTGAAAGAGTAGTATGCCTCAAGAGCGGGATGGGCTACGGTACCGTCCATTCATTGTCAGAAGTTGTGAATGGTACCCCTGGGCCCAGCTAAAATAATATGTAAATAAATAGTAAACTACTGTATAATTATGATATGTTCACTTACAACTATAATTGCAGTATAAAACTAACGTTACCAATAGTTTACTGAGAGTAAGCTATACTTAAGTGTACTTTCTTAAAGGGGACCTAACACAGTTTCTGGCAATCTCATGTTAATCTTGAGTAGCCTACCTATAAAGAAGTATGCATTCTTCATATCTCTGAAAAGTCTTTATATCAGATTTATAAAAGACAGATACAGCTGTACCGCTTCTTTACGAAAACAGTCGAGCTCCTGGAGGCGTGCCGTGGGCGGAGCTAAAGAGTCACGAGCAAACAAATGGAGAGTATACTTATGGTGCTCAGCTAAACAAATGTATTTAAACACACACAATACATCATTGCATGATCCCTTTATAACTTTTGATTCACTATACATTCGGGTTGTTTACGTTATATGGACTTACGCTCTGATTGCCAACAAAACATATTTGATGCAGTTTTACTTACCGCCTGTGGTTCCGACTCATGACCGGGATCTTTTATTGCTGGGATCTTGCTCCATCTTTCAGTTTCAAACGAAAATCTGCAAATCCCGTGTCGAACTGGGCCTTGTTTTTTATAAAACATTCGTCACCAAAATGCCGGGAACAAACAAACACACTTGCACAACTCTCCAGGAGAAGTGCATGCCTGGAATTCCGCCCTTTATGAGAAGGCTCATTCCGGTCAGCTGACCACCCTGGTGTGCCAGGCATACAATTTTTACCCACAGGCCATTACTCTGACCTGGCTATTGGACGGATCGGAGGTCACTGGTGACGTGATCTCCACTGAATTCATGGATATTCATGGTGACTGGAGCTACTAGATGCATTCACACCTGGATCTGGTGCTCCACAGAGGAGTCAGTGTGAGCTGAGAAATGCATAGAGTTTTGAAACCACTTGATGGTGAGTAAATGATGACAGTGTTTTCATTTTTAAGTGACTAGTCCTTTAAAGCACTAAAATTGCACACTACAATAAATACTTAACTTAAACCAACACAATACTCCGACACTTCCACTTTTTTTCTCACTAATACAAATGTTACTGCATGATGTTTGTGTTGATGTTGCACTGTCATGTTGGAATTACTGTAGTAATTTCCCAATATTAAAATCCACAATGCACATACGTAATTTAATGTAATGATGTTCAGATGGTTTTCTTGCATTGTTTGGTTTATTGATTTGCATGTAAACTCTTAAAAAAGGTTATTTGTGTCTGTCACCAGCTGTTCATTCTCTTTCTCTGGTGTTTTCTCATGCTCAGACTCGACCTCCCTCGATACCAGAATTGCAAAATTAGCTGTTGGTTGCTCTTTTTTCCTTATCGGACTTATTGTGGCTTTTTCTGCTGCATACGTCTATTACAAACGAAAGCACAGAGGTATAAGTCTACCAACTGATCCTAAAATAATGGTGTGATAATCCAGGTTAGATCTTAAGAAACGATGTAAACACTTTTCTTGTCTTCCCCAGGTTTCTCTCCCCTTCCCCTCGATTGAGCACCTTTCTCATTGAAATTAGTTTGTGATGTGTTAAGGGTTGAACCATTGATGGAAAAACGTGGATGTGTAAATGTTTGATTCCCTGTTGTAGACTATTGCTCATTTTAATAAAGAATGTTTTTTTACTTACCTATGCCTGATTGCCTCTGATTCATTTGCACATCAAAGACTTGTGCTCTAAACAAAGCATAGGAACAGAAAAAAAACATCCTCAAAACTGCAACAATATATCAGTTAAGTTCATAAAATTATGTCAAACATGCAAATCTATAGGGATTCATTGATGTACAGTTTTATTTTTAATGATCTGGTGTTGAATGATATCCATTTAGGGTAGAAAAGCTGCAGAAAGAAAACACTGACGGCGTTTACTCTAACAGACACAAGGGGCCGCCGTTAATTCTCTTTATTTCCCCAGACGCACAGAGGAGGCTTGGATCTCAGAGCAGGTGCAGAGCGCAGTTTATCAGCCATCAACACTCCTGTCCTGAAGAAGGCCTACTTCATCAAGGAACAAACGTGTTCAATTAACAAAAAATAAAGAGATTTGTAGTTTATGCATTTTATAAAACGTGTAGAAAATCAGATGCCATAGAAATTATATAATGTTCAAAATTAATATTATTTATAAATGTTGTAATAGCATAATATAAATTAATATTAATTTAATACTTAAATGTTATTTAATTTTCTATACAATATTATATATATATATATACACACACACATATAATGTATTAATTAAAAATTATAAAATAAAAATATTCAATAAATAATATAATGAAAAAATCTATATTATAATAATTCAACCATATATATACATAAATTGTTTACTTTGTTTTTTTGTCTATTTTGTAATATTATTAGATTTTTTTTATTTGTATTCACTTATTTTTATTATCAGTTTATTTTTGTTGTCATTCTGTCAGTGCACTGTAAATTCTGTCACCAAGACAAATTCCTTGTGTGTGTGTGTGTGTGTGTGTGTGTGTGTGTGTGTGTGTGTGTGTGTGTGTGTGTGTGTGTGTGTGTGTGTGTAAGCATACTTTACAAAAAAGCTCATTAAATTATAACTATAATTTATTTTAAATGTTTTAAGACTTATTGATGGGTCCCTTGGAATTGTATCGAAGCCAGTAGTTGGCCACTGCTCTAGAATTAAATGTATTTTAAACATTAGGTCATATTTTCAACAGGTCATATTTGTTTTTCTTCAGTTGTACACTTCTGCTCTCTTGTGGTCAGTTACGATATTGAGCATCTGTAAAGTACTCCGGTGTGGTTCCAGTTTCTCACGCTCCTAACTGTTAACACATTTTCCATTTGTTTAGGGACTACATGAATAACAAAATTAACACTTACCTCGTGTAGTACGCTTATGTGATCTTGGCATGAAATCGAGTAGCAACAACAGTAAAAGCATGGGAAAAAATATCAGTGGTCTTTAATTCCCTCTAGTGGACATAATTAGGTACTTCAACACACAGCTGACCGTCATGGCGGCGTCCTCTCGTCTCATATCCAGGCTCACATTAGTGACGGGTGAGATTTAAAAACATTTGATTTGTCTTGGTGGCCATATTTATTTTTGTGTCATTTAAATCATAATACCATTTTATAGTTGAACACTTTTGTTATACAAGTCAAACAGCTACCGTTCACTTTCAGTGCTCGTGAAACCTTTGTTTTGATCATGTTTAGAACTAGTTGAACTAAAGATTGAGTCTGTAAAACGCAACATTAAAAGCTACAGCTTCAGTATTTGTATACAGGAGACATAACACATAATAAGACTAAATGGTGCAACATTGCGCAATATTTGGGGCATCATTTGTCCTTTTGTTTCTACTAAAGTTTAAGGAAATGTATTGGAAGGTATATATATATATTTTTGTATGTATAATCAGAGATGTATTGATCAGATTGGTTATTTTGCTTCAGGTGGTGGCAGTGGCATCGGCAGGGCAGTGTGTCAGAGATTTGCCACTGAAGGTGCTTCTGTAATAATGGCTGACCGCAATGAAGAATCAGCCAATCAGACCTTGGAACTCCTGTCACGTGACCACAAAGGTCAACATCACATGGCTCTTGGGGTGGACGTGTCATCAAAGGACAGTGTGGAAAAACTAGTGACAAGTATACAGGTATGACAGACACGTGTCTGTGCTGTTCATGGGCTCTTCTGGAGCTCGGAGGGGTTGAATAATAAACCAGAATGTTTTCTTATAGTGTCGCTACTTCCAGCCGGCCTCTGTGTGTGTGAATGCAGCCGGGATCACTCGAGATGAATTCCTTCTCAAGATGGAAGAGGATGATTTTGACAAAGTCATTGATGTCAATCTCAAGGTGACACAATCTAGATTCGAACTGTAGTGTTTAATTATGAACCTATTATTAAATACAGTCTTGAAAAACAACAGAGATGGTTTTAATTTTAATCATTGTTAAGGAGAAAAAATGATGGTGGAAAACGCTTGCTCTCTCTTTCCAAAAGTAACAGTTTTGCATTTTGTTTTTTTACATAAGGTACATGCCTTACATTTCTAATTATTATCAATTCTGAGTTGCGCTGCTTAATTTATTTTTGTGGAAACCTTGATACATTTGTTGATGAATAGAAAGTGCAAAAGAACAGCATTTATTTGACATTCGAAATCTTTTGTATCAACTATTTTTACTATCACTTTTGATCAAGTTTATGCTTGCTGAATAAAAGTGATAATTTCCTTATAAAAACAATTCTCACTGACCTCAATCTTCTAAATGGTAGTGTATACATATAGTTTTTTTCCATTAAAGTTGTCCCCTTCTCCATAACTTCATTCAACATTCTTCAAAACTTTCGAATGCAATCTGTACAGTGTGCAAGTCTGCATCTGATCTTCTGTTCATGATCTGTTTCAGGGTACTTTTCTTCTGACTCAGGCCGTCTCTAAGGCGCTAGTGTCTGCCGGGGCTGCGAAGGGCTCCATCATCACTGTGGGCAGTATAGTGGGCAAGGTCAAGCATTTACAGGATAGCACTATCATGCTGTAGTACAGTCACAGTTCTATTACAGTGGACATTTAACATTACACCAAGGATGCTTAATAAAGTCATGAAAGTGTCTCTTTCTTTGTCTGTAGGTCGGGAATGTTGGCCAGGTGAACTACTCTGCTTCTAAAGCAGGAGTGGAGGGACTCACTCGAACCGCAGCCAAAGAGCTCAGCAAGTATGTGGACATTTTACTGTGACTAGAACATATTTACAGACCTGCACATTGTAACTATTTTATGTTTTGCTTATGTGTTATGGGCTGTAAACATCACACTCTTTAACAGTTTTTATGAAGAGAGATCATTTCTCTTTATATTCTATATTTTAATAATTGAATATAAAAAGATGTTTTGTGGCTTTTAGATTTGGGATTCGCTGCAACTGTGTCCTGCCAGGGTTCATCACTACACCCATGACAGATAAAGTACCAGAGAAAGTCATCGATAAAGTAAGGAACAATATTTGTGTCTTCAGATTAATAAAATCAGCTGACTGTTTGTCATTTAGAGTTATTTCTTAGATGTGACATCACATGATTGATTTTTTTGATTAAAAACAGCTTTGAACTTTATTGAAGGATCTTAACCTTTTTATTATATTAATGTATTGCATTGTCAGACCATTGCAAGATATCTTACCACATTAAAGCCACTTTTACTGAAACTTTAAGGAATATTTTGGTTATTTTGTCAAGCTCATATCCATCATCCCAATGGGAAGGATGGGAGAGCCTGCTGGTAAGTATTTCTTCATTATACAAAAACATTTTCATCAATGAACTTGTGAGTATCACACCAAATGTGTATTAATAATTGAATGATCACTTCTCTTTCACTTTTGCTCGTCTCTGCAGAAGTCGCTGACGCATGTGCCTTTCTGGCTTCTGATGACAGTCGATATATTACTGGAGTCAGCATTGAAGTTGCTGGTAAGAAGCTTGATCTCTTGCTGAACAGCATCTTCAGCAGAAAACCGTGTATGATTTTATTTAGAAATTTGCTGTTGTCAATTTCTCTTTTCTCTTTAATCAACACAGGTGGACTTTTCATTGGCTGAAAACGATGTTAAAAGTCTCTAAATTGTTCACCAACACTGTGCCTTTTTCTACGAGAAACTGTCCTTGTATAAATGTAACTTAATTGCTGTAAAAATATTGTGTACAATGCAACAAATGAAAATGAAAATTCTATATTTATACAATTAAAGTGTGAAAATTAATACTGAACCCACTTTAAAAAAAAAAAACAATTAAGTTGACACAGGAGTAAATGTGTTGATGTGTGGTTTAATGGGAATGTTTTGGTCCAAAACAACATCAAGTCAAAGAATTAAAACAGTTAGCAGTTTAAAACCCAGACTAATAGAGCGCAAACAAAGCTGAGCATGTATGACGTTTTTTTTATAGGTGTTAAAAGGAAAGTGGGCAAATTAATTATGTTTTCAACAATACATGAGGAGACTTGTGCTGGGAAGTTGTTGAAAGATGAAAATTGTAGTTTGGCTCCAAAAAAAATGAGGCAGATCAAAAATGAGCAAAAGCACCATGTGATCATGACAACAGGAAACAAATGGAGAAAAGAACAACAAAGGAGTCCAACAGCTCTTTAAATAGATTATATATTACACAAACAGATTTTGAAGTACTTACATAAAACAAGTTTTAGCACCATATTTGTTTTATAGACAGATGTTTGTCTTTCACTGACAAAAACACTCCTAGCAGTGTTGTCCTTGTGAGAAAACCACACAAACAACTTTTAATTCACAAATAATTTTTTATAGCTTTTCATTCCCCTCTCCATGTTTTAAAAAAGAAACAAAAAATATACATAAACAAACCACCATCAGTTTCTTTCCCTCTTCCTGTCCCTTCTCCACTGCTGTCTGAATCTCGAGACATTCACGGCTTTTTTATTGTCTCCACCTGCACTAAACTCTCCTAAACCTCTATTTGCGACAAATGCATTGAAACGATGCAATATTATCACCAATAACTGATCACAAGCAAGTATATATATCATACAGAGAAGGCATATTTGCTTTCTGGGGTTTAATTTACATATTTAATAGATTGTTGAAAAAAAAACTACAGGAAATAATTACAGATGAATACCACATTATTTTTGTACTGTAAGTGTTGGTCATTTTCTTGTGAGCACCTGTTTGTTTCACAAAATAAATACAATAAAATATTTCTGTACAAATGGTTCTAATGCACAATTCCAGCCTGAACACTGTTCACATGAAAGGTCAAAGGTGACAGATTGTTAGATGAAATGCAAATTTGTAAAAGGCCCCTGTAGTTAAAAACAACCAGCTTAAGTTCTTTCACCATAAATACTGGACTGGTAAGTTGGCAGCATTATCGAAGAAAGAAATCGACAATTCTTACAGATTTTTTTAACTATAATAAATGTACAACATTATCAGATTCAGTACAATTTTACACTGTAAATGGCTTTGATTTCATTGCATATATATGGCCCAAGTCATTCAGTATAGTTACAATGCTGGTGTGATTTTATTACAGCACAGAAATGATTCTAATTTCACCTTCTAATGGAATTTTCATCCTCAGCTTCTGTTCCTCAGTTTACATTTTTCCCCTGCATTCTATTCTATAAGGAAAGGGAGGAAGCGAGGAACGATCAGGCATGGAGGTAGGAAGAGTGGAACGTCTCGGAAGAGAAACAGTGGGGAGGGGAGCTGTAGGAGAGAGGGGGCCGAAACGGGACGGTCTTCCGTTTTAGGCCAGCAGTATCTGCTCCAACACACTTCTGTTACTTGACAGAATATTTGTCAATATCTTCTCTCCTGCGAGAATGGCTCTCTTCTCCTCTTGTTGTCCATCCGTTGCTGGGAGTGTTTTTCCCTGGGCATGTACTTTGTGTGCAACTTTGTTTCACAACAGTGTGTGTGTGTGTGTGTGTGTGTGTGTGTGTGTGTGTGTGTGTGTGTGTGAATCTATGTGTCCCACTTCTTACACGTAATTTCAAATGTCTTTTTTTAGTGTTGGCATTATGTCTAGGTTTTAAGTGCATGATTAAGTGAGTATGTTTGTGTGTGAATGGTCGTATCGGCGATTGTATTCCCCTTGCCCTTAGCATGTGTGTGTTTATCCCAGGAAACAGACGGGTCCCACTTCAAAACCAAATTTCTGATTGTCCTCCCCAAAGTCTGAGATCCTGATGTCCAGCAGAGGGAGCTGCTCCACCTGAGGTGTGTTCACCTCCAGCACTGTCCTGTCCAAACCTTTACGATACTGCAGGGGGGACAAGAGAAAGAAATGTTTAAGAGGAGGGACAGAATACCTTAAGAACCTAAAGAACTATGCGTAATAGAGTAGATATAATTATACAAGACCAACTACCCAGCAAACTAAACATTTTTTAATAATATTGTATTTTGGTTGCAGTTAAAACATTCTAAAAACACATACAATAAAATAAATGGTCTATTCAAGATATGAAGTGATGTTTACATATTTAAAAAAAAAATCAAATCAACTGCAACTTTGAAAAATAGCTTTGTCTTTGCACTTTTATACAACCAACATCATAACATTTTCATAAAATACCCAGTCGACTTAACATTATTATAATGCATTCTTCCAATGAAAACAAAATCAAACCAAACTACAAATTTTATACACTTTTTGATTTTGCTAGCATTATTTTTTGCAACAGTGTGAATATACACTACCGTTCAAAAGTTTGGGGTCAATTTATTTAAAGAAATGTATGCTTTTATTGAGCAAGGATGCATTAAATTGAACAAATGTGACCGTACATGTCAATATAATGTCACATATTGTTTCGAAAGATTTCTCTTTCAAATAAAACGCTGTTCTTTTGAACTTTGTATTCATTAAAGAATCCTAAAAATGTGATGCTATAGAAATGTTTCTTGAAATTATATTTTAAATATATTAAAATAGACAAGAGTTCAATTTAAATTTAAAATTATTTTATACAATATTACTGTTCTACTGTATTTTTTACCAAATAATTGCAGCCATGGTGAGCATAAGAGACTTATTAATTAACATGACTAATTAAACATTATTAAAATATGAATTATTAAACATGATTAAAAATCTTACATTAAATGAATGTACTTAAATGCACATTTAATATTAATTTAGTGTAATTTTTTAACATTAAAACATTAAATCACAATCTTTTCATGATTTAAAATGATTTGGGGAGTTATGTTCGCTTGCGCTGAATAATACTTAAATGTATTGCAATCTCTTGTTCATTTATTAGTTTTGAAAGCGCATGAGGTAACTCACAGAGCATCCGTCGATGAGGGCTTTGATGTAGGGGCTGGTCTCGTAGCTCAGATCCTCATCGTTGGCTCCCTGGAAGTGTAGCGCCCGCTGGTAACCGCTGTCGGTAGTGAGGTCAGCCCAGGCCACTGACCGCTGGCAGTGGTAGGTGAGGTTTTGACGGGCCTGGACGCTGAGCAACCGCAAGAATCCCAGCTGGACGACACCTACAGGCTCTCCACTCAAGTCAACATATGAAAACTACAACACAAAGGGAAGTATTAATTCATGATTCAAAATACATTAAGCTTTACACCATAGTATTTTGACATTGACATTCTAAGATTTTGCTGTCCATTTTTTGTTGGAAATGGAAATTATGGTCACTTTGTTGTTATTGCAAATCACTTTCAATGTGAATACCCTTTAATTGAAACAAGTGCTTTTTTCATGCATATTAGTTGTCTAAATTAAACATACAGATAAGATTTAAAATTAAACAAACGTATATGATTTCAAAGAGTTCTCAAGGCAATAAACTCACCTTGTCACCCTTTGCAAACTGACTGTACCAGGACCCAGGCTTTTCCTTTGGCCAAGAGTTCATTTGTACCTATGGGAGAATTTCGGACAAATTAAACAGGATTCGTGAATTAGATCAATCCAGATTTCAGAAGTTGATGTCTTATGAATGTTTAAACATATAAAGGTGAATGACTGCAAGTTCTTACATTCTCCACTGCTTTGCTGGGATACAAGCACGTCTCTCCACCGGCAGTGAAGTTACAGTAAACTCTGAAAGAGTCCCGGGCGCAGCCTTGATTTGGATCAATCCAGTACTCGCCTGAATAAAAGAATCATGATTCGAATGCAAAATGACGCAACGTTGGCCATGGAATGTGTCTATCACGTTATAACCATGATGTCATACCGTCTTTCAGATCTGGTTGGCTGAGGTGGAGGTCCTGGCAGGTGCGGGCCGGGCTTTCCTGCGTTCCCAGCGGGAAGCGCATGCTCTCGATCTCCTGGCGCAGGGAATTGAGCGAGCCGAAGATCTCCTCCATCCCTTCATTACCGGTCAGGAACTCTGTGCCCGTTGCGTCGGCAGCCTCAGTGTCAGTCTCAGACAGCATCTTACTGGCGTCGATGGAGCGCTTGGACTTCTTGGGGATCTGAATGGGCAGCGGCTGGATGACATCACCAGGGGGACCCTAAAGCAAAAGAAGAATTCAGCTGCATTTCAAGGACGCAGGAACTCTGGGATGTGCTGATCTCCTTTAATCTTTAGTCTAAATGATTTCCCTGTCAAATGATTCTTGTGCAATATCTTGCATTTTATGCGGTAGATAACACACTCACCGGTGGTCCTGGTGGTCCTTGAACACCTTTTTCTCCTTTAGCACCAGCTCCACCCTGAAGCACAGAGATAAGATATACAAAATGATTTTACTGTAAAGGATGATGTTAGACAGGAATATGTCAATGTATGATGCTTTATTGTAACATTACCTCACATAATATGGCTCATGATATAATTCTCACACTCATTAACAGATATTTTATGTTAAGTACAAATATTTAAGGAAGGATTTTACATGGGTTACTCACAGTGGCACCTTTAGCTCCTTTGAAACCCCTCGGACCCTGTGAGAAACATCACATTCATTTCAGCTTTAATCAAACAGACAGTTTTGAGAATTTTGATGCTTCAGAACTCAAGTTGTGTACTCATAGTTCAAGAATATTTCCAGAAAATTCAGAATTTGGTATGATAAACAGCCCAACAAAACTGAGAAATAGCGAAAAGTTTACTCACAGGCATACCAGCAGGACCAGCAGGGCCGAGAGGGCCAGTTCCTCCAGACATACCCTAAAATAAAACATATCAAGAAATGAAAAAAAGTCTATGATATTTGATTGTATGAAATAGGGTATGAAAAAAGTTTGGAGTTGGAAAGAAAGAAGTCTCTTATGCTCATTTATTTGTAGAAAAAAAATAGAGTAAGAGAGCAATATTGTGAAACGCCATTACATTTTAAAATAACTGTTTTCTATTTTAATATATTTTAAAGTGTAATTGATTCCTGTCATGAATCATGATTCTTCAGAAATGATTCTGAAAACGACTCATATGCTGAATATGTGCTCAAGAGACATGTCTTATTATCAGTGTTGAAAACACTTGCTGCTTGATATTTTTGTGGAAACCGTGATACATTTTCTTCAGGGTTCTTTGATAAAAATAAAAGCTTAGAATTTTTTTTTATATGAAACTGAAATCTTTTTTAACATTATAAATGTTTTACTGTCACTTTTGATCAATTTAATGCATCATTTTTTACTAAAATTATTCATTTTTCCATGTGTATAATTGCTATAATTTATTTTATACATTATATAATCTGATTTTAATGTGCAGACTTGACCAGACTTCACATACCGTTTCTCCCTTGGGTCCTGATGACCCCTGGGGTCCTGGCATGCCTCTGTCTCCCTTCTCTCCTTGTTCTCCTGGAGGCCCAATCAGACCAAGCATACCTGGATGTCCCTTCTCACCCTTAGCACCAGGGTCACCACGAAGACCAGGTAAACCTGGAGGACCCTGTGAGAGGAGGGGAAAGCATTTTAGTATTGAATAATATTTCATGAAATTATAATAGTACTTCCCTTCTTAGTGGAACTGTTCCAGGAATCAATCATTATATATTCAATACTCAATCCATTACTGTATTTTTGATAATGCAGGAGTTCTTACCAAAGGTCCAGAGGGTCCTTTCTGGCCAGCAGCACCTGGGGAACCTTGCTCACCCTGTTTATCAGAACATCATTTTAATAAATACAACATTACATTTAGTTAAATAAACATAATTTTTACAGAAATTAAACAATTCTGATTGGATAAATCTCATACCACTGATCCAGGCAACCCTCTTAGACCTTCAGTTCCTGGTTTTCCTGGTGGACCCTGTGCCCCCACAGGGCCGGTCTTTCCTGGAGGGCCAAGGGCACCTGAATCCCCCTAGGAATAACAGAAAGATTACAGGAGGAAAAGAACTACAGAGCGTCTGTTGTATTCTTTCTCAATTCTATAGTCTTACCTTGCTTCCTTTCTCTCCTTGACGACCCTCTGGTCCCCTTGTTCCTAAAGGACCCTAAAATATGAACATTCCCACACAATTAGAGTCCAGAAATATGCCTTTTTATAAGATCCTCTATAATATTTATTGTGTATCAAATATGTAAACGTAATATTACAAATATATCTCTTCTAGGTCAAGATCAAGGAGCTCTTACTCTCTTTCCTGGAGGTCCAGGTGGTCCGTTCTCCCCAGTTGGTCCAGGTGAACCCTATAGTAAATACAACATGTTGATTAAGACCTCATATGGTCCAGTATGATTAAGGAAGATGTGCACTTCATAAACAGGAAAGTGATCACTCACAGCATCTCCTTGTTCTCCGTCCTCTCCTCTGTCACCCTTTGCACCATCTTGGCCCTGTAAGAGAGGTCAGAAAGAAAGTTTAAATAAAATAGTTGGAACACTGAGCAATGATGAATCATACACTATAATAAGGCCAGGAACATATATGAAGAATGTACAAAGTACCTATTTCATGATTGTAAGTATCATGTATTAGTATACAAGTGGTAATAGCTCTACTCACTCGTGGTCCAACTTCACCAGGCGGGCCAGGATCCCCAGGGAAACCAACAGGACCCTTAAAAATACAAATATCAGCTGCTGAAGAGTCACATTTAGACCTATCTCTTGTTTATGATGTTTAATACATACAGGGTTTCCTTTGGGTCCATCATCTCCAGTGGGTCCCTTTCCACCAGCAGGACCAGCGGTGCCAGGCTGCCCAGACTCTCCCTTCTCACCTCGCTCTCCTCTCGGGCCCTGTCGTGGATAAGCAAACCAATCAAATGTTCGTTGTGATTATATCTAATAAATTATTAAATATAAATGTGAGCATTTCTGACAGGCTCAGAGGATGACAAATGAGAAATGATCACCATTTTTCCCGGCTCTCCACCAACACCAGGTGGTCCAGATTCACCAGGCTCACCCTGTCAATACAAATAAAAAGACGTCAAGTGCCATTCATCAGAGCAATCATATAGTTGTCATCCATGCACAAAGTTGAATTCTTTTATACTTGCCTTCTCTCCTAAGGGACCTGGATTACCCAAACCTCCTGGAGGACCTTGAGGACCCTGCAAAACGAACAATATGCATGAAACAAAAAAATGCCATTATGCAAAATTAACTGACCACAGAATGCCATGATCGACCAATTTTAATCAAGTATTAGAGAGAGTCATAATAATGAATGGTTATAATTGGTAATGTATTATTTATAGAGCAAATGAATTAACTTACGTCAGCACCATTAGGACCAGCTGGACCGCGTGGCCCTGGGGGACCAGGAGGACCCTACAGTAATACACAACCAGAAAAGATTAGGAAATACACAAATTCTAATCGTGATTCAAAACACTAGAAAATCATATGCTGCATTATACATAACAACAGCACTTTTTGATTTCCTTAACTCTCTTCAAATCAAAATATTAAGGCTCACCAATGGCCCAACATCTCCTGTCTCTCCCTTTTCTCCAGATGTGCCTGGCAAACCCTAATGAACATGAAAGAAGAATAAATGATAACTAATGCATCCTGTATGTAGAATTGAATTGGTATGAGTGAAGGAAACAAGATTTGAATGCCATACCTGTAGTCCAATGGGGCCTGGAGGCCCGGGGAATCCTCTTGTCCCTTCATCTCCCTTAGCGCCAAACAGTCCCTGCTGACCTCTCGCACCTGTCTCACCATCAGCACCCTGAGTACAGATGAGGACATTAGAAATGGGCTTGATCACAAGCACTTGTTATAAAAACCTATGAATGGTACCATGAATTTGTAATCCCATTTGTTTCCATCAAAGTGCAATGTAAGCATTTGTATGAATATGTATGATTTTCATGAAATTCCTTTCACACTTACAGCTGCCCCAGGCTGTCCAACAGGACCCATTGTCCCAGGTGGACCAGGGGGACCCTGTAAATATGCAAATAATTCATTATAGATTGATATTATGCTCATCAAAACAAGGATTTGTTGCTTTAAGTGAAAGCTAATTTCCTTACATGTTCTCCTTTGGATCCTTTCCCTCCTTTTTGTCCTGGCTCTCCAACCTCACCCTATACAAAGAACAATGCAGAATTCATTTTTGACAAGGACTTCCATTTGAATGTGATGATTTGAGATCAAGATATGCAGAGGTCACTGACCTTGTCTCCATCCTCTCCAGAAGTACCTGGAGGTCCAGCAGGGCCGGGGAGACCAACAGGGCCTTGGATGCCATCACGACCAGCTGGACCAATTGGGCCTTTCTCTCCCTGTAAAACAGGATGATCTTGTGTGACGGGCCTATACATAAAACTGTATTAGAGATCTGGTTCAAACTTACAGTAGACACTTACTGGCACTCCTTTCTCTCCAGAAGCTCCAGGGGGCCCCTGGGGTCCAGGTCGTCCAGGTGGGCCAACAGGACCTGCAGTGCCAGCACCTCCTCTCTCCCCAGATGAGCCCTGCATAGAAACTCAATTAGTTGAAATACCAACATATGATTTCATAATTTCTAAAAAATTATAAAAATATATTTTTCTATGTGACATTTTCATAACAAGTAAGCCTTAAGGAATTATCTTAAGCCCACTGTAATGCAAAAAACAAAAATTCAATTGATGTAATGTGGAAAGAATCATTTAAATAGTAAACATTTGTGAAGCACAATTGTAAACATACATCATTGTATTTGTTGTGCTACTTTTCATTTAAGATGATTTAAATAAGACAAAAAAATGTTTACGATGCAATGCAAAACATCTTTTTGTTTCTTAAAATACGCATTTTTTTTGTCATGCAAAATATAATTTCTTATTTTCCCTGTTGATTTTGTGTAAAAATATGAGAGATATGAGACATACACCTATTCATGAGTGAGTATAGAGCTGATCTAATCAAAGTCTGTACTCTACTCATGATATTTTGATGATCTGTTTAATATGAGCAACATACAGCAGGTCCAGGTGGTCCAGCAGGGCCTTCATTTCCTTTCAGTCCTCCAGTTCCCTATGCAAATACACAGGTAGAGCTCAGTCGGTTGACCAAACATAGATAGAAAATGTTTTACAAACTAAAATTCGCTGGTAAGAATGCACAGGTCTTATTACCGGAGTTCCTGGCAGTCCTCTTTCTCCTGGGAATCCTCTCAGTCCAGGGGGTCCGTCTTTACCGGGGCCGCCAGATGGACCAGGATCTCCTTTGGTTCCCTCTTTACCAGAGGGCCCAGGAAGGCCTTGCTCACCGGGTGGTCCTGGGGGTCCTGAGTGGCCACGCTCACCCATCTGACCAGTCTCACCAGAGGGGCCCTAAACAAGAACTAGATTTGAGTAAAGCTTGCGTAGCTCAATACATTTCTCAATTGATTTGAAAGATTTATTGATCTTTAAGGAATTTTATTAATTTGTG
Organism: Meda fulgida; assembly: GCA_030578275.1. Classification (NCBI taxonomy): domain Eukaryota; kingdom Metazoa; phylum Chordata; class Actinopteri; order Cypriniformes; family Leuciscidae; genus Meda; species Meda fulgida. The sequence goes on along the minus strand of CM060634.1, from coordinate 27,435,101 downwards.
AGAAATTAAATCCATATCGCCTCTACCTACAAAGAAGCAATATGGAAGCCTCTACCTCTGATGAGATGACAAAACTCACCTGTGGCCCAACCACTCCTGGTGGCCCAGGTGGTCCAACTTTGCCTTGGAAACCCTACGAATACAATGAAAAAGGAAAATTCATTTTGCTGCACATTTAATCTCATCTCGATCTCAATGTTGTAAATTAGACGCACAAAAACAAAAGATACGTACAACTTCGCCTCTCTGTCCAGGGTGTCCAGGCAGTCCATCTTTCCCTGGAGGTCCCTTCAAAAACCAATCGACACATCAATAAGAAATAGACAAAGTTGTAAGCATCAGATCAAACTAATAAACTGTAACTTACAGGAGGTCCCTTTGGCCCAGGGAATCCATTTGCACCTTGAGGTCCTGTTAGTCCCTGAAAAAAGAGGAAACATTACTAATAAAGTAAAGATGAACCAGAAATCTAGCCTGGTTGTAAAAGGTTAAAATAAAAACAATACAATTTTAAATAAACATACTCTCTCTCCAGGTGGTCCAGGAGGGCCGTCACTGCCTGATCCGCCCTAAAACATCAGAATCAATTGGTTATTTACACATAATATATAATTGTTGGAAATTACAAAATTTAATGAATTTTTTGAGAATAATTTCACTTAAATGACATTCATACCTTAGCACCTGGTTTTCCTGTTGATCCACGGGGTCCCCTCTGCCCTCTGGGACCCTAAATAAAAAAATAATTGAGCACTGGTTTACAAGTGAAATCAGATATCTGCTTGAACGAATCTAACAACAAGACGTTTAATCTACAGTTTCAACAAATCAAACCATCTCAAATCAAATGAAAGCAAAATTTTGTGTTTATAAAGAGGAACAGAATAAGATAAGAGTTGAGAACATGAATTTAAACAGGTCCTTACGGTAGGCCCTCTTAGTCCTCTTGGTCCAAGTTTTCCGATCAAACCCTGGAAAGAAAAAAATTGAGTTTTTCAGCACCATCAATTATTTTCTAAAGGAGGATAGCCTATGTGATACTATTTAATAGTCTAATTTAGTCTAAAATAAAATCTTACTCTTGCGCCCTTCTCGCCATTTGTACCAGGGAATCCTGGGAAACCAAGGGAGCCCTAAAAATACAAGCATTACAATACAAAAAATGCATTAAATTTGATTAAATACTTGGCTGTATATTGCACGATGCATCAAAAACAATATTTATTTGATTATTTTTACCTTAATTCCTTGTCTTCCAGGATAGCCAGGAAGTCCAGGCACACCAAGTTTACCCTGGAATGGCATAATTTAAAATGATTCAACACATCTTTAGACCAGCAATATATCATTATAACAATATCTGACTGTCAGCATCAATAGCAATACAAACATAGCTAAAATTATGTATAACGGAACAAAATCAGCAATCACCTCTCAATTTATATAATCAACTAACCTTCTCTCCCAACACGCCGAGCGGTCCAATTTCACCAGGGGGACCGACACGACCCTTTGGCCCCTCAGGACCGTCCTCTCCTCTCGGGCCGGGAACTCCCACCTCTCCCTGTTGGTGCACATCAAATCTTACTGGGACGCTGAAATGTGTCAATAGAGTCAAGTGCTTCTACTGTTGGCCTGCCAGCTGAAGCAACTCTGGACTGCACCATTTTACATTTGTCCAAAATCACATGCTATATGATGAGTTTCTATCCAATGATGTTTTGTGTAAGACGTACCCTCTCTCCCTTCACACCAAAGTCTCCTTTGATTCCAGGGAATCCATCCTCTCCCTGAAAGTAAAAAAAAAGATATTTAACATCGACCATTGAACCTGCACCTTTGGCACAAACAAGTCACAATTACTGAAATGTTTCATTATTATAACCACTATAAATTTGGCTTATGTTTTTGACCAAAAACACTCACCTTCTCTCCTTTGTGGCCCTTCAGTCCACGGATACCTTGAGTTCCCTGAGAGAACGTGAAATTCAGTTATTCAGTCAGTCAAATATTCAATTATGATCTTACTCTGAGTTTTACACAGGAGTGTAGATATCAATGAGATATCAATAGCCGTTACCAAAGTTCCAATACATAAAAATGTCTATAGACAGAATTGTTTCTAAAAATGACAAAGACACCAGGTGACCAAATTATCATTTTAACGATTAGTCTAAATAATATTTACACAGATTTAATTTCCAGTGGAAAATGATCATAACAAAACAACAAAAGCTACCTGCATTGAAAAAAAAAAGAAAGAATATATATATTTTACCTTGATTCCCCGAGGGCCAGGATAGCCAATAGACCCCTGAGGACCATTAGGACCCTAACAAATATGAACAAGGAAAATAAACATCAAAATATGAACACACTGGGATTTGTGGGAACATGTCCTGGCTGTGTAAATCCTAGATATATGACATAGTGAGACAGTTTAATATATTATCTCTTTGTACTGAAGGCTAATGTCATTGCTGACTTCACTCAGCGAAAAGTTCACGAATACAAAAAGTATACAAATAGTTGAGGCACAAATTACCTTTAATTTATGATGGTACATATAGAATATACTTAGTATTATGATATGGCCTCACCTGATTTCCCTTGGTTCCACCAGGGCCTTCCTTTCCGGGATGACCCTGTGGGACAAACACGAACGGCACATTCATCACCAGGTAATAACAATAATAATATATTTTTGCTGTCTTCCGTAATCATTTTTGTGTTGCCACATTAAGTAAACTGACAACTGGTCTAAAGATATTAATTCACATAAACTGAAAGTCATTAACACACCAAAGAGGCAAAATAAAATCATATCTAGCCCTTACGGGAGGACCGTCAGCTCCGGGCATTCCTGGTAGACCTGGCTTTCCTGTGGGTCCCTGTTAGAAGACAAACAAAATAGCAGTATTATTACATTAAATTCCATTCAACGTAATTGATCTCAGCATAAGACTGGATGTGTAAGTATGTTGAATCTTTTAATCAAATGCAAACATTAAAGTGTTAAACCACATATTCTGTAAAGCACATTCTTTGATTATTAAAAAAGTTTGTTTTGTGTTCTTCAATCATAAAAAAAACACTCACTTTCTCTCCTGGCGGTCCATTAGGACCCTGTGGCCCTGACGTTCCCTGTTGCACAGAAAAGCATTCATATTAAATACAATTTACTATGATTTTGTACATTTGTCATTATATTTGTCATAAAGTTCATCGCTCACCTGTGTTCCTGGAGCCCCCTGCTGTCCTGGAGGACCAGGCTCTCCTTGGGGTCCCTTAAAAGAGGGAAGAGGACAATTAGAATAAGGACAGATATTTAATATTAATTACATGTTATGAATATTTAGCCTGTTACATACATATGCCAATTATTGCATAATTTGAAACTATTAAAAAATTGCCATCTAGACTAATGTCAGAGAAATCTGAACATTTACTGACCAAGTTTCCTTTTGGACCATGTGAACCATCATTTCCGCGAACACCCTGGCAAAGGCAGATAATAATATGGAGAAATGAAAGAAAGATCGATCTGGATATCCATGTACACACACTTATTTTTCAAATCTTCAATTTTATGATGGTTTGTTGAAGTTGCTGTGCAACCTTAGAAATTATAATATTGACTCAAAAGACCTGTTTTAACACTTTACTAGTATTTGTAGCTTCGGCTGAATACTCACAGGAGGACCAGGAAGTCCAGAAGGCCCTTTAGGCCCCAGCAAACCACGGGGCCCCTACAAAATAAGAAAATCAAAGAACACACAATGAAATCCAAGTAGAATACAGATCCTTATGGATTTTAAACTGGAGAGCAAATCCATATTACACAGGCTAATACTATCATATACACTGTCATATATGTTTACAGTGTCTGATTATCATAAACACCCACCGGTTCACCGGGAAGACCTCTGGGTCCAACGTCTCCATCATCTCCCTGACAATAGTCAAAATGAAATAGAACAATTCAAAAAAATCTAAACTTATTTTTTATGATTATGATATAAAACAAATACAGTCAACAAATATCAAGAGAATATTTAGGCAACATAATAATATTCACTATTGTTAATTTACAGTAACAACATGTTAAAAAAGAAAAAAATCTAGAGAATTACCCTCTCTCCGTCCTCTCCAGGGGGTCCTGGGGGTCCCATTCCTCCAGTTTGACCCTGTAGAAAACATTAAACATTTTAATATTATAAATCCAATACATACATAACAAATTCCTGAAGCCCAGAAACAGGGCTTATAATTAACATTAACAATGAAGTTCATGCATTTCAATGAATTTTAGCCCTTACCCGATAACCCTTGTCTCCAGGCAAACCAGGAAGGCCATCAAAGCCACGGTCACCCTAATATAGAAAAACACGCAAATATATAAACAGCTTGTCCAGAATATTCAGTCAAGATCAACATGATTACATTTCAGAGTTGGAACATATGTACAGCTGAAACTAAACACATAACACAATGAATCACACACAGAACACAACAAACAAAAATGGCTAAAATATCCAACCTTAATTCCAGACTCTCCTGGCATTCCTCTGGCTCCATCAGCACCAGCACGACCCTGCAGGACACATCATATGTTTAAACAAATCAGTGCTAACACGGTGTTAGGAGGCTCTGGGTAGTTGCCAGGATGTTACTATGTGGTTTCTAAGGTGTTCTGGGTTGTTGCTAGTGATTTCTTACTGCCTTGAGTAAAAAAGAACACTGATATTATGATGTTCTGATCCTTAGATATGGCCTGTGTCGATGTAAATCAATGGGTTTGTTTTTGTATTAGTCTGGAACACTGTATTGGACTCACCCTGCGTCCAGCTTTACCAGGAGGACCAGATACTCCTTGAGGACCTCTGGGACCCTACAAAAACACAATAGGGATGCATGATAAAGGCTATTCTCTTTAGTTTTTAGGCAAGATATATGAACGTTCCTCCAGTCAGAGCATATCAGGATGGCTCAATGTCTGGCAAATGTTCTTGAAGAAAAGACTAACAATTATAATAACACAGAAACACAAATGCAGAAGCCCTTACCTGAGGACCAGGGTCCCCACCCTCTCCCTTTAAGCCAGGACTTCCAGGTGTTCCCTATTTAAGAACCAGATAACAATATCACACTGATTAACACTGATAACACACTTGGCAGAGAACATATAAAACTGTAACCGACATTATATATATATTTCATTTATTTATTTTTGTTTCGTTTTCTTACCATAGGTCCGGGACGGCCAGTGAAACCCATTGGCCCTGATGGACCTTTCAGAGCCATCTAGACAGAAGAAAACTCCATTAATTATAAATTAAGATGTATAAAGTAAGACCTCAATGTGAAAAAGCAATAAATAAATGTTAAACGATTGTTATATGACAGTTTCAACTAACCCGAGCCTGAGACAGAATGGCTTGAGCTTGCGCCTCCTGTGCTGAGGCAGCAGGCCCTTTGTCGCCACCACTCTGTCCAAAACGGAACTGCAAGAACAGAAAAGAGGTTTGAAAATCAAGAACCAACTTGGACTATCTTGTATGTGGGAGCTCAGGAGAAGCTGGGTAGGAATAAAGTCATTTTTGAAATCCTCGATAGTAATGGTATAATGGTGACATCTAGTGGTGAGATGACTTTATGAATATTGAGAGAAAGAAAGAAAGAGGAAAGAAGACTTACAGGAAGCATGACAGAAGTTCCAGGGGGTCCTGGGACACCGTCCGCTCCAGGTAGACCAGCCTTACCAGTGGGACCCTACAGAAACAACCACTTTGATTAATTAAAATACTTTCAATTAATAACTACATACTCTTGACGTGAGCTTGGAAAAACTTAGGGAAACAATGAGCACCACAATGCATTCATAATGTACAACAAATTAGCATACTCAGAAAACTAAAGCGTAACTTTTATGAAAACGCAAAAATGTCTTCTCACCCTCTCACCAGGATCACCAACAGAACCAGGGGGTCCTTGAGGGCCAGCGGGGCCAGGGAGACCCTAACGCAGAGAGAAAATTGCATTAATGAGAATTTATAAACTACAATTGTGAAATAACATTTTACCATAACATTTTACAAGCAAGTAACTTCTGCTAACTCGCACTGGACCCCACCCCAATCTTGGTATGGCCCTGTGTGGTTAATATCATATACTAGGGTGAATTCAGGTTGATTGGGATCCTAAATTCCTAAATATGAAAAAAAAAAAAAAAACTATATGAGGAGGACACATAAATTGCTATGCACAAAATGGAGACCTAGGAAAGGAAGTTCTACAATTCAGTTAAAAAAGGAATAGTAATACTAATTGATCATAAATTCACTCAAAACAATAAAAGTGAACATACTGCTGGTCCTTCTGGTCCAGGTGGCCCTTCGATCAGCATGCCCTGTGAGAGTGAGAGTGGTACAATTAAGAAATTAAAGACAGAAATACAGTTAGAAAAGATAAGTAAACATGCAATAAATCAAAATGTTATTTAATCTGCAGCACCCTCTGGTGGCCTGGATGAATTACATGTCTAAACAGGTTTAGTAGTAGTATTTACAATTTCCAAAAGTTAACCTTCATAATAATGGTTTTGGCTAATGATTTGACTATGTAATTATGATGCTTACAGGTTCAAGGACAGCAGGCTCTCCCTTCTCTCCCTTCAGGGCTCGCACGGAGGCCTGAGGAAAACAGATATGTAACCCAAAACAGAGCCCAGTCAATATACAAAAAGAAGAAACAATCATCCAAAATGTTCAGATAGTAGCTGAGCATTGTACACCCACCTACATTATAACCCTTGAGTGGTTATGAATGTGACTCATAACTTCCTGTAAACTTCCTTGATATGCCTTGACGGACAATTTATTTTATAAGGAAGTCAAGTATATACTTAGCTGATAAAGCAGGCTTATAATGCCGCTCATTTGCTGTTGTGAGGCCATCCATCTAAATGTTGCACATTAGAGACTGAAGTAACTACTATACATTTTTATTTTTGTATTTGCAGATATGGATCTACAAGTCTACAGCACATTAATACATACTGAAGAACTTTGGCGCTGAAGCTCAAACAGTCGTGGTGCCTTCCAAGAAGATATACTGCTGTTCTATGCTGATCGAGATTAAGGCTGGTCTCAGATCAGCATGAGAGCATGAGTCAACCAGTATTGATGGCGCTATAGTGAACTAAGCACTCTATGCAGACTTGCAGAGGAATCTTAAGCAAAGGGGGCAGTGTTCAAGTAGAGTTAAAAACAAGGTTTGCTGACAGGGGAACTATTTCCTGTTGATGACATAACTTGCTAACCCATTACTCTCTAAGCAAACTTGATAGTTCTAGGTAAACATTGACTGCAAATTAGTCAACTCTTTTGGAAATTGAAATTCTCTTCCAAAACCGTGTGCGCTGCCTTGCAGTGTACTGCCTGCCAATGTTATTATTGTTAAAGGGATAGTTTACCCAAAAATAACAATTCTGTCATCATTTACTCACCCTTATGTTGTTTCAAACCAGTATGATTTTCTCTCTTCTGTTGAACTAAAAAGAAGATATTTTTAAGAATGTGGGTAACCAGACATTCGAAGGTAGCCATTGACTTCCATAGTATTTTTTTTTTCCTACTATGGAAGTCAATACCGTCAACTGTTTGGTTACTTAAATTCTTCAAAATATCTTCTTTTTAGTTCAACAGAAGAAAGAAAATAACATAAGGGGTGAGTAAATGATGACAGAATTTAAATTTTTGGGTGAACTAAAAGAAAATAATTCCCATTAATTGAAATACAGGTTAATTTAAATAAAAAATCTGAAAACTTATCACGGCAGATTACTGAAATAACAGATATATTTTTTTAAATGACAGAAGTTAAACAAACTAAATATAAAATATGAATATAAAAACTAATTCAAAATATTGATAAGTACTATAATAGTATATAAACAATACTAAAATAACACGGCCTATAAAACCCAATAAACGGATAAAGTGTTTGTCAAGATTTGACACACAATTGACAGTTTGACTTTAACTCACATAAATATTGTCAATATCATAAAGATTATTAATTAGCCTGATATTTAATTAGCTTACAAATTTTATCATTACCAGAATTTAATAAAATGTACAAATATTTTAAATACATATTTCTAAATCTTAACACATTTGCCAGCTTATATGTCCCAAAGAAAAGATTCCCAACAAAAAAAATGCAAGATATAATTTCCTCCAAGGCATAGGTTTTGGAACAGAGCTTAAGTCCTAGAGCTGGGGCTAGTTGCATAAAACGATTAGTCTTAAAAGTTAGTCCTCTCATTTTTTTCTTCACGACTGGTCCTAACATTTTAAAGTCAGTGCATAAAATGGTCGATCAGTCTAATTTGAATCAGAAAAGTTAGAGTTATTACCTCTTGCCTAACTGCTAGTTGGTCAAACTAGTTTTTAAGACACAGTCTTAACATGGCTAAGTTTATGCAACTGGCTACAGAACTTAAACTAGCACCAGTGCTTATGGTCTTAACAACTGTCTGCTTCTGCTTGATGCCTCTGCAAGACTTATAGCCATAGCAAATTCAATTGAAGCTTTTATCAAAGCTTTAAAGGGAATTTGCTGGAAAGCTTAAGATAACTTACACCTCCCTCATCTGTCACAGCGGACAGGGCAGGGCCTAGGGTATCTTCTGTCTTGCTTTCGGAGATGGGCTCATTGTAGTCCTTGTAGGAATAGTCATACTCCTTTATTCCAAAGTCGCTTGTTATGTACTCCTCGGCGAAGGGCTCGTCTGGCGATTGAGACACCCCTTCACCACCTGTCTTGGTCGCATCTATTTCCTCCACTGCGACAGTCTCGTCCACCTGGGCCGTACCATTAGGAGCAGAGGTAGGGGTGGGGTGGATGGTTTGGAGGATGGAAGATTATATGGTGTGATGGGGTAGGAATGGAGAGAAGATAGGAAAATAGAGAGGAAAAATGGAAATGAGAGGGCAAAGAGACAGAATAATCAGAATAATAGGTCTTACCTGTTAAACAGATCATGATAGAGGAACACATTGATACGGGAAGATGTTTACACACACACACACACACACACACACACACACACACACACACACACACACACACACACACACACACACACACACACACACACTCATAGCACACAAACTGATCTCACCAAAACTTCATGTCTAATTTAACAAAGAATTGGTCTCTTTTACCGCTTTATTGTTCAGTCCAAAGGCCCGTTCACACCAAAAACAATAGCTATAAAGATAACTATTCCACACCAACAGACGATAACAATCCTTTTATTAATATCACGCACTGACACATTAAATGCTCAAACTGTTTGAAAATCGGATGGATTCTGATTGGCCATGTTGTTGATTGACAATGTTTTTATCATTTATCACCTGGAAAAAAAAATCATTCTAAAAGTGATTCCAAAGATATAGTTTCTCTTTGTCGTTATCGTTTTAGCTGTGGTGTGGACTACCATTTTCTTACAGAATTAGATTCTTAAAACATTATTGTTATGGTGATCCATCTTGATGTGAATGGGCATTTTGAAAGAACTTGTCCATTTCTTCTCCAACATCATGACTTTGACTAAGCAAAATGTGATACCATAATTATGAGCGTCTTTTTTTGTGGTGTATTTTTCCAATATTGTTGTTTTCAAACTAATCTATTGATTTTACTGACCACAGAATCACTCAGGCCTATGGAAACACACTTACTTTGAGGCAAAAACTAAAGCACTACCTCCTACTAGTCTCTTACCATTATATTGTTGACTATTTCATTTAACATCTGGCCATGTAGATTGTCCATTTCCAAACTATTACTAAACATATTGTTTAAACGTAAATACAAACCTGACCAAAAAGTCCCACTTTAGATGAAAAATTATTTAGTTAGGTCTAACTAACCCACTAATTCATTGTTCGCTCACAAAATAAGGCTGTATATAAAGATAATCCGTTTCTCTGACCTTACTGATTAATAGTGACCGACTCCCAAACATATCTCACTATAAAAAAGAAGCTGGTATTCATTCCAAATTTGCACCATTTCTTTTGTGATCTCTGTTTCTCAAGATTTTCATTCTTATGTCAAGTCGATGTCACATCCGGTTTTGATATAAGAAACAAGGATAAAATCTTAAAGCAAGTGAAACAAGAATCACAAAAGAATATCTGATAAAATGGATGCTATGCATTCATTTTGCAGGTAAGTACAGCACTTATCATGGCACACGTGGCTGCAGAATTGTTAATTTGTTAAGGTAAAATATACACAGGCTGGTCTCACCTCCAGCGTAATGATTTAAAGCAATTGAGAGACTCTGATAGAGATTGTTGACTGCTCCATCTCTCTCATCTATCTATGGGTGTGGGTTACCTGGTTAATGGTTTCTTCATATCCATTCGGATCACTTTCTGGCTGTGGGGACGCCTCTTCTTTTACTGTGTAATAATAATCGGTCTCTGTGGGGGTGTGGTCAGCCTCTGAGTAAGCAGGATCTACGTCCTGATTGGAGGAGGCCAAGAGGAGGGTGGGGTCGGGGAGGAGGTAAGCAGATTTGAAGGAGAGAGATTGATTAGTATAAAAACAAGCTCAGGTCTGATAAACTTGTTACATGCAGAAAGAAGAGATCAATCTGCCTTTGCTGATAGAAGACGACATGTCTTCTGGCAAAAAAGCCATTGTTCTCGTGTCATAGTAAAATCAGAACAGGAAATTTTTGCAGCTGGAATCAAAAATCTTGGAATAAACCTTTGCATCATGAAAGGTTTATTTTAATCACCAAAATTTTGTGTCCCAGACAGACTTTCCTTTTAACCTGATTTGCTTTTTCAAGCCACATTGCCATGTCAAGCAAAAAATATAGTCAAGTTGGGTCAAAACTTGACTTTACTGGTGTTGATGTTAGTGGCAATGGTCACTGGACCATTGAAACACAACAGACACCATAAATAAACAACTTTTGGGCATTTGTCCTCAATTTCATGGGACAGATCTTCAACAAAGTCATAAAGAATTGATAATCATGGAGTGCAGCATCGCAGAGTCAATATATATTTTCTGTGAAACTGCTTCTCTCATATTTCATTCACAGGACAGCATTTAATAAACAACACATAAGAGAGAAACAGGCTGAAATCAGAAAGTGAGATGGAGAAAGAGACTCGTTGTGTCATGTGTAACATTGAGCTCTACCAATGACTCATTAAACTGTGGGATCTTATGACTATGTTTCTCAACTAATCACATGCTCTAATCGGCATTACCTGGTAAACTACTTTCTACAAACTAACCAGTTAGAGAGTGTAGATTTGGAGTGACAGGAAATAAAATGGAAGAGAAACAAAAGACTGTACAAATAGCCATGCGGTGATGACACAGTCTATACCGCTTATCATATCCTTCTAATGATCACTCGGATCATTTGACATATGAAAGGGCGGAGGAGATCCAGCGAGTCTGTATGTCTCCAACCTCACAGCTGGTCAATGTCATGATACCTTTATGGTTGTACACACTGTTTTCTGAATTTTTATTAACCTGATGGAAAGTGTAATGGAAAAATCATTTGAAGATCACATTTTTTAAATTCTGTTTAACATTAATCCTGAAAAGTATGCAAAACCTGAAAGGTACGATGTAGGATCGTATTCAAAAGGCACCTCAGAGTATGTGTTGTACCTGTTATCTTTCAACATTTTCAATGAAGACAAATCTCAGATCAACCTTTACTCTGAGTTAAGAATACAGTCCTGAACCAAGATGACGAGGTTGGAAATACAGCTCTGGACAGCCAACACGGCCTCTTGATTTTGTACCTGTTGATAACCATTGGTGGGTTTCTTCTTGGGGATTTCTGGAGAAGAGATGGTCGTGCCACGCACAGCAGCCTTGTCGAAGGGTGGGAAATTTTTGGACATTGATTTGACGTTATTGTCATCCAAGACCTTAGGTTTTGAAGGGAGAGGCAAAGGCGCAGGGGTAGGTTTGAAAACAACAGGTTTTTGAGTAACGGCTGCTACTTTGGCAGTTTTAGTGACTTGAACTTTGGTCTGAACCTTCTCTACCACAGTTTTGGTCGCTTTAGACTTCGCGGGTGGTGCATTGGCTTTCGTTTTGTCTGTCTTGTCTTTGGTTGGTTGTGGTTTGGCCGGCGGTTGAGTTTTTCCCAATTTCGTTGCAGTTGTCTCTGACTTCTTGGTTATTGTTACTTTGGTCACTGCTGCCTTTTCAGTCTTCACTGTTTTTGCACCATTGCCATTAGTTTTAGCTTCTCCGTTTGCTTTTTTTTCCACAGCTGCCTTCCCATTGCCATTGTTATTGACTTTACCATTGCTGCCAGCCTTAGCATCTTTCCCATTCCCGTTGCTTTTGCCGTTGCCATTGCCATTTACCTTAGCCTGACCATAATTTTTTTTCTCCTCAACCGCCTTTCCATTGTCATTAGCCTTCTTTTTGTTGTCATTCTTTGGGGCCGGAGTTGCTTTTGGTTTGGCTAGTTTTAACTTTGAAATCAATAATTGCGCTGCAGTGGGTTTGCTCTTTGCAGTTTTGACTGATGGAGTTGGTTTGGCTTTAGCTGGTTTAGCTGGAGCAGGTTTTGCGGCTTTGGCTGAGGCATTTTTTTGCTTATCGGCTTTGCCGTTGTTCGCCTTGCCCTCCTTTTTGATAAATATCGTTTTTATTTATTGTATTAAAAAGTGTCGGGTCAGCGTTCATGAAAAGGGAGGGAATGAGAAAGAGATAGAGAGTGGAAGACATCAGGGATGGGTGGGATTGAAAGTAGTGGGGATGGACAGAAAAAGAGAGAGACAACACAATGAATTTAAGATCGCTGGCGCTTGAATGACTGACTGAGATTTCACTGGCATTACTGGATACAGTGTAATGTTCAATCAGATTTATTTGTCAGAGTTATATAATGAGTTTAGATTTAGTGAACTTCAATCGTACCTAAAGAAAGATAAATAATGTGATACTGTTTTCTCCAATAATGCCAATCTCCACATTAAAAAAGCAGCATGTTGTGCGCATGGGGACGTAACGCTGTGAGGCACTGGGGGAAAGTATGCTCAAATAGCATCTGTTGATAAAACTGATGCATGGCTGGTACACTGTGCTGCTCAACTGCACAGAAAGAGTGACAGGAAGTGAGATAGTCATATTACACCATTCATAATCCCGTTGCCAGCATGTATCGAATCATTAAAGAAAACTGTTTTAGACAAAGAATATAAAAATTGTAATACTAATCAATGTGAAAGGAATGAATGGCGTAGACTACCCAGAATAAGATGACAAGCAGAAGCACAAACTGCAGAGAATAAAACAGGCATATTAATTGAAGACTTATCTACATGTTTACACATACTGAGCTAGTAGAAGTTATCTTTACTCACAGTGAAATACAAAGTTGCAGGCTAGATACAGACATGACTGTCTACAGGGCAAGAAAAACAGCACTAAAAATAAGTGAGAGGACAATGTTGGCCAAAGTGAAAGTAAACCTAAGAAGTGAAGACATGGATATTAATAAACACACAGACGCTCGTTGTTCATAATAATAAATCAGAGTGACACAAGACACAAGAGAACTCACACAACAGGTGAAACGTGAAAACATGCAAATACGTGTAAGAATAAAACCAGATTTTAGGAAGAGTAATGCCATGCAACTCTGTAAAAACCTCTGTGTACCTGAGCTATTCTGATATCATCAAATCAATCAAATCAAGTTACAATAACCTAACATTGACATGCACATGGAAATTGGTCATATACTGAAAATCAGTTTGGTTAAATTACTATAAAAAATTACTGAATTGTAGTAATTAACCAGAATATGGACTTTAATCGTAAAATGATTAATATTATAAATTGTCACTGAGTAAGGTAAATTAGAATTAAACTAGCTAATTTACATCTAAACATTTCAATATATATATATATATATATATATATATATATATATATATTTTTTTTTTTTTTTTTTTTTTTTTTTAATGTAAATATAAAATTACAAAGTCACTAGATTTCCTAAATATAAAATTTAATCTAGATATAACATACATAGATGTATGAACACTTCGCTCTATCTGTTTAGTAAATCAGTGTTTCTTCCTCTTTCTCTACAACTGTTGGTTTAACACAGTGGGTCCATGATCTCTGAATGTTATAGTGTGCGCATGTGTGCGTGTGCGTGTGTGTGTGTGTGTGTGTGTGTGCTGTGCCTCCAGTGCCCCTTTAAAATCCACATACACACAATCATGTACTGACCAACACAAACATTTTGACACTATACAGGTACAAATATATGACAAAGGACAACATGTAGGTGACACAAGCAACATCAATATAGTGTTATAGATGATGGATGAGGTGAAACGAGGTGGCGTACGGAAAGTGGAGGGACATCACACATGACGATGCAAAACAGGAGTGAACAGAAAGGAGAGGATGGATTTATTCAAGTGAAAGAGAGGGGTAAGTTTAACATTACACTTTCTGTGTTCAATTGTAGCATCACATCTATTTGTTTTTGTAAAGTTTATACTTGTATAGACATGTGAGATGTAAATATGAAAATATTTGCCATTGAATGACCAAAGTAAACAACAGCACTGATGTTGTTGTAATATTTGACTTCTGATTGGGTTCTTTCTTACATCTATTTGCATACTAAATTCTGATACGTATTTTCTTTCTTGTTCTGTTACTAATCAGTTTTCTTAATCATCATGTACAAATATCTAAACAATTTTTAAGTATATATTTCTGACACTGTCTTGTTTTAAATATAATCAAATAGATTTATTTTGTTATAGGGATGTTTAGATATTTTTAATACATTACAAAATAAATGTTTTTGCACGGTACCTGAGACTTTAAGACTACTCATATTTCCTTTAGAAAATGCAAATCTAGTTTTTCTCCATAACTCATGCCATCTCTTTCTCATCCTCTCTTTTCTGATTCACTCCATTTTTGCGCTCCCTCTTTACCTGTTCGGTGAGGGTCCCGGCTGTGACGGAGGGAGGGACGGATTGGGAGGGAGGGACACTCGTAGTTCCTTCATAATAATAGGGGTATTCATAATCATCCCGCTCTTCATCAAAGTACTGAGGGACATGGGGGGAGAGAGACGAGGAGTGAAGCCAGAGGAATGCAGGGAAGGAGAGAGAGGGCATGTGAGTGACAGTAAGAGAATGTAGCGAATGACAAGAGTGAACAAAGAAGACTTTGGAAAGAGAAAACAAATGAGAGAATAATATGAGAGGAGAGAAAAGTTAAGGATGAGTAAATTAGGATGTCGGAACTAGAAATGAGGGTCTTAGCGAAGGCAGGAGGAAACCATGATGGTTTATCATTTGTTCATCAGACTCATGGGTTTGAGTAGCAATTACTGCAAAACACATTGAGAACTTCAATGAACGAAAAAACAAATGCATTCATCTGAAAAGCTAACATAAGAGAATACTGTAAGAAGAAATAAAGCTATTATATGCAGTTTCAGCATTTAAAGTGAAATGGTTGTTATTAGAATAAAGCACCTTTGATGACGTGGAAGAGCTGTGGATGTATGAAAATGCATTGTAGGACGGTGATGTGGATATCTGACTCAAATCAGGGGCTCTATAATGTATGTCTAATATAATA
Source organism: Meda fulgida (assembly GCA_030578275.1). Lineage (NCBI taxonomy): Eukaryota > Metazoa > Chordata > Actinopteri > Cypriniformes > Leuciscidae > Meda > Meda fulgida. Next base: position 27,419,405 of record CM060634.1, on the reverse strand, counting down.
CTAATGTGATATGAAATATAAACAATCTAGATTTGTGTGCATAATATTCAGAACATGAATAATTAGCTGGCATTCTGATGTGAGATTTTGCTACATTTACAAAATAATTTTTGTCCCATATTTATCCAAGCATTTAGTGAAAGTCTAATCCAAGTCAAATACAGGTGCAGATTTCGAACGGCATGATAAATGACTTGAATATTTGGTTGCTTTTTTTGAAAAAACAAAAACATTAAGCATACATTTGGTGACTTATACAAATATGATGCATTGAGAAGAGTTGCATTAACATTCTTTAAACTAACCATCAAACACTTGCTACTAATGAAACTCCATCTATATATCTCACATCAGGACGCTTTGCCCCATTTTAAAAATGTGCCGTGGTACTCACGTAGGTGTTTGGGTCCTGGGACTGGACTTTGGGCAGAGGGGAGTCACAGTCAGGGCTGTAGTGCTCACAGAAGTCAAAGGCGGCCTGAGGGTTGGATGCGATCAGCAGTTGCTGGATCTCACCCTGGAGAGAAGCAAAGAAAAAGAGGGGTGGAACCTGGGGTCAAAATCAGGCCAACTGGGATAGTACAGCATTAAATATGTGCAAGATTCATTAATTGAGAAATTGGCAGTATGAAGTTAAAGGGGACCTATTATGCCCTTTTTTGTTTTGGGGGTCTACTAGAATAGGTTTGTTGCAGCTTCTCTCTTCCCAGTTTGTCAGTAACACTGTATTTAGTTCCTGTCTCTATGAAGCCCCTCCTTCTGAAAAGAGTAATGTGCTCTGATTGGTCGGTTGGACCGGTATGTTGTGATTGGTCAACCACTTTGAGTGTGTTTTAGAAATGTCAGAAACTGTTTAACATGTGATTCACTGAATATGTCATATAATATTAAAGTCCACATAAAATGACATTTGCAACCCATTTAATTTCCATAATGTGACATATTTGAGAGAAAAATAGAGAAAAAAGACCGGAACTGCTTAGACTAGTCTTACAAGTTAGTCATCTTCTTCTTTTTTTCCTTCAAGACTAGTTTTAACTATTTTATGTCAGTTACATGAAAAGGTAGATTGGTCTTATTTGAATCCAAAAAGTAAGACTGATTAGCCTCACAATATATCGCAATACAAAAATGCAACAATATGGATCATGGATAGTGACAATATGTTTTGTGTATAGTTCACCCAAAATAAAAAAAAAACTGTATGAGAAAAAATTCAAGTTTTCAGAGTTTTAGTGTCAGTACTACATTAAACTACTAGGCTATATATAATGTTGAATATAGTGTATAATAATGCAATCTGGGAATATTTGAGGGTCCTGATAATGCCAAATGTCTTATGTTACCAGTAAAAAGTGGCCTACATTATTTTAAATATATCTATTCAGTGACAGAGTGCAAGCATATTTGTCTAAAATAATTCAGTATTTTCAGCTTCAGAATCATGAATATTTTTATTCTGGTATCACTATTGTCCTGTGCATTTGGGTTTCTAGCACCAAGTCCAAGCCTATTCATTTACACCCACAATGTAATATCAAATTTAGCATTTTAATCTACACTAAAAAAAATTGTTAACCTTTTATCATACAGTATGTCTTGGGGTATCGCAATAATATCGTATCGTGAGTTCAGTTTCGTGATATGTATCGAATCGTGACATGAGGGTATCGTTACACCCCTAGCCCTAACTAATTGCTAGCTGGTAAAACTCCTTTTTAAGACACAGCGGTTATGTTTATGTAACTGGCCCCAGAATGTGCATTAAAATAGTAAATAAGGTCAGATTTGATTTCATGGTGACTTTAAACAATTCTTTAGCTGCCTATAATATCACTATAAATTGTTCATTTTGTGCATAAATAAAATTGGCTTAATTGTCGTCTATCAATCACAAAGTGTGTATCGCAGAATTCCTTAATAACTCATTGCACAGGTGTACCAGACCTGGAAGACCTCCTCATCCAGGAGACGGGCTCCAAAGACAGTGATGCCCTTGGTGTCCAAGACTGGGTTGTTGCTACGCTGCAGAGCTTTGGTTATACGATTCTTGCAGTCAAGGATCAGGGTGATGTTCTTCTTCTGCACAGAAATGGCTATGCGGTGCCACCTATAGGATGAGATGAGATCAGATACTGAAGGTTTTAATGAGAATGAACTGAGCAGACAGTCACAAAGGAGATGCTGTATTAGTTTGTGGGTTTGCGAGTGCAGAAATATAGACTGTAAGGCACAGTTACACATCATACAATATCTATAAGATATCTGAAACTGTTATAGACACAGATGATGGGGCTCAGCAGGGGTTGGTTACTGACTTGCCGTCAGCCAGGTTGACCCCTTTGAACAGTGGGTAGTCCTCTGGGGCGGGTTTGCGATTCTGGTCCTCATACAGGAAGATGGGTGAGCGTCCCAACTCTAGACCGAGCTGCTGTACACCCTGCTCATTGTAGATGGACAGCAGGAAGGCCTGAAGACCAGCCTTGGCCTTTACCAGAGTCATAATGGAGAAGTTCTCTGGGAAACGTCCTACAGGAAAGAATTTTTTTTTTTTTTTTTAAGTCTGATACATGAGGATTTGAGACAATAAAGTAGCTTATTTCAAGCACAGATTCATTTGCAGTCTGGGTGAAACCTATGATTCATGACTCAACTTGCATAAATTGTACTCATTTCATTGACACTAACATTCAGATTTAGCGTTAACTATGCAACCGTCTCATTAGCGACTGAAAAGCTCTCATCCTGCTTTAGAGGAGTAATTGCATGTTAGCGTCCCAAATGATTTTCACCCAGACCCACTAATCTTTCTAAGCATAACAAAACAACATCCATGTAAAAACTCTTGAAACCAGTCTGAGAATAAATCTGTCACAAAACAATACAAAAATATGTATTACAACCCAGGTACCCAGCTGAAAAATAATTTCTCACATAATATAATATATAAATAGAATATTCTTTCCAAATAATCAAAATGTGAAATTCCTAATTATATATATATATATATATAACATCTAAAAAAAAGTATGCAGTCTTCAGTTTTTACAAGTCTCAGCACTTTCCTAACATTTCAAGCCTTTCAATTATGAGCAATCTTCCACTCAAATCATAGCCTTGTCTTTTTTGAATTCCTTCATATTCCAGACACATACTGAAAAACATTTTCAGATACATATCACTATAAGATCCTGTTGTTTTTTGTATTGATAAAACATTACCTTACACAATTGTGTGTCTATGAACCCAGTAAAACTATGAGATATTAAAGAAATGTACCTGAGAATAGTTGTTTGGTGGGGGCAGAGATCTGGGCTTTCTTATTGATGCGGTAGGCATGATCAGGAGTGCCGGCCCGGCGGGAGGTACAGAATCCCGGAACCTTCTGCACGCCTTCGGGGAGGGAAGGCAACTGCAGCACCCGCAAAACATCTATTGGATCTGCAGGAGTGAAAGAGTTTTTAGATTCTATTCAAAGAGAACACCAACAGCATACATTCGTTTAGTCTGAGCTTGGCAAATAATACTACTTTATATTTAGACATGCACTTGTTTCTGCAAACAATACACAGCTCAAAATATTTTCCATAATGTATTTGGAAAGTGGCGTCCAAAACAGATGTTGAATCCTGCAAAAGGCCCCACACAGACATGCTTTAAAATTGGATGTCTGTTTCTATCTTCCTATTGCTCTTGGCAGCTCTGTTGCTTTTTATGGGATTCATGTGAACCCCGATGCCATCTGCTCAACCCACAAGGTGTACTACATTATTAACTGTCTTAAGACTTAATGCTTTTGCAACACATATTTGAGGTTAAACACGTTTGGCTCTGTCTCCATACAATCTTTCTTGCTCTTGACAAATCCTTTATTTCCTTTCATTTTAGTGCTGGTACTTTCCTCTAAAGCTCTGCCAGTATTTTTGGTCCCTATAACCACACTCACCAAAATATGGTCTGTGTAGTTACCACAATGGGTAGTTATGTCATTTTATATTTACCAACTAGCATATTCATATTATAGACTGAAAATCTACTTATGTAAACTAATTAGAATGTGTGTACACAGTTAGCCATACAAAGACAGATATTCATAAGAGGAAAACAGGCTAGAGAGAAGTAGTGCACATTATTCAATAAAATACTGCAGAAACAGTCTGAAAGAGGTTCAAGAGTGCACGAATACCCTATGGGACTTCTAACTAAAACGCAATGCTTCCTTGATTCTCAAAAGGTGAACCTATTTAAATGCTGGGAGAAAGAGATGAACAAGTAAGAGAAAGTCTCTGGTCACTGTATCGGTTTCCAGAAGAGACAACATACACAATGTAAGCCACTGTTTGAGAGCTGAACCACAGCACTATATGTCCACTGGGCCTTCTTGGCTAAATCGGATTAAATAAGGGGGGAGAAAAAGCATTTCCCAAATACAGGAATAAGTGCAAGCATAAATAAAATAAGACATAAAATAGAATAAAAACTTTATGTATACTTTAATTACACTAGGTCCAAAATAATAATTTGTATATATATTGATAAAAAATATAAAAATACGATATATATCACTCTTAAAAATAAAGGTTCCAAAAATAGGGGTCATAGAAGAACCCTTTTGGTTCCCAAAAAAAACCTTCTTCTCGTTCTAAAAATAACCGCATATTAATAATCTAAATAACCTTTTTCTACTATAAATAAACTTTTGTGGAACAAAATGGTTCTTTATGGAGTCAATGATTCACATAAAGAACCAATTATTACATTCAATTTAACAGAATGATTATTTATCTTACACAAACCTTTCTCAAAGTTAATAAAAAACAGAAAACAAAGTATGCCGTCCCTATTGATTCTGACTCTCACGAAGCTGTCATGGATTTTTGAACTGACACTCAAATCATCAAAATATCACTACTATTACACTACCACAATATTATCACTACTACAAAGCCATGTATTTATTACAAAATACATGATTTCTTCTTTTGCATCTACCAAACACCCAGCACTGAATAGAGATATACGAACACAAACAGAAGAGCTTAGCTAGTGTGCTTTGTAGATTGTAAACGTGTCCTTGAATGTCTGAAACCAAGAGTCACTGGATGCTCTCACAAAGCGTTCACACAAACAAACATTGCATGCGCACACAGATTGCAAACACACGAGCAGACAATGGCTTTCAATGAACAAGACCCAGTACAAACATTCCAAACGGTAAGTCAGTGCCAGTCAAGGTGACCCAGGCATTTCTAAACTCACTTCCATCAGAGCTCTGTCATAACCATGCAATGTATGTGAGAGAACATTCCAGAAGGTCCAAGAATCGGGTCCTCTTCCTCTTTCTTTGACCCTGTACTGTCTCTCCTTCTTGTGAGCTTCAAATAACTATGCTAAATACCAGCAAGACCTGACACCTTGACCTTTCAACTCTCACCTATACTGTCGCACAAAGATGCCCTTGTTTTGAGTGAGATGGGCAATTTAAAGCAGCACAGAATGAAGTGGGGATGAAGACGGAGAAAAGGTTCAACATTTCTGAAAGGTTCATGGAGGAGACACTTCTGAATGTATCAAACAACTGCAACAACTGTGACAACAAACAGCAAAGAGATTCAACTTCAAGAGACGCAAAAGACTTGAAGATAAATCCATCATGTCGTCTGGATCTGTCTCGTTTTCTCTTCCCGCCAACCACAATAGTTAGGCGTGCATGTACAAGCCTGTCTGCAGGTTGTAATTTAGATCATAGCTCTCTATATTTATGATTTATTTATAATACACAGACAGCTAGCCATCATACCAACTGGCATAATATGGGGTTCCAGAGACATAGCATTTAATGATCACAGATTGCCAAGTGTGTTAGTGTGGTTGATTTTTCTTGATCTTGATGAAAGGTTAAAAAAAAAAAAAAAGCCTGAAACAAGTGCATTAGTCTGACCACTGATGCTTTCCTTGTCAGGAACTAAAATTATTGAGAAATGTAGTGCTTTTATGACATAAACCATATGATATTTTTAATACGATTAGAGAACAAACAGTAAGAAACCTCTTAACAACAGGCCAGCATTTGTGTTGTCTACATAATATGTCTATTCAATTGTAGTGCAGAAATCATTTAAATTCAATTTTTTAATAAATGCATGTGGCCATATTTTAAAAAGATTCTTTGCTTTTTCATTTGATAAATGTTATTCTCTCATGCCCAAGAGATGGAGGGCCCCTTGGAAGTCTGGTAAGAACTGCATTAGAACATAAACTGCCTTAAACAAAGGCCATAAATTGCTTATACATTCTCAGTCTGAGTCTGTGTGGTTCAGTATGAGTCAGTGTGGGTGCCTCTGCTTGGCACTGCCACGATGGATAAACTGACCACACGGCCACTATATTAAACATCATGTAAACTAAAAAAGATTGAGCTTCCCACAGCTACTGTATACACTCCTCACTGTAAACCAATGCATTTACTACCAAGAGAAAATGAATAAACTTTAGGGAATATCCTAAGAATTACTCAGGCTAGGTAATATGGTTATAGCTAAGTTTTGCAAACATTTTGAATTAGTCTAAAAAAAATATTATTGACAATTAGTTTGGTCAGCTTTATAATCTTTTGTGATCCTAAGCACACAAGTGTGAAAACAGACAACTTTCATCAACTTCAAACTGATGCAACCATAAATCAAGCGCAACTAATGTCTGTGAGACATAGAAAAGTTGAAATTCCCTTTAATAAAAAAGCCAGACTAAAGGATGAGGGTGCGTATTATGTGCTGAGTGAATCTTTCAGATGTGGTGCTGTTGAGTTAAAAGCTTGAGCATGTGTTGGGCCCTCTTGTGGTGAGTCGTCTGCATTCCAAAAAAGACAATTTTAAACTAACCTTGAAATACAGAAATATTGATAGGATATTAAACCTGCTGCAAAAAAAAAAAAAAAAAACATTTTAATTGGATGTTTTCATTCCAGAACTATCTACATAATACAATGAAACATGTCTGCAAAGGCGATCCTGTGATCTAATTAAGATATTAATGGCTCAGATTATTATGACAACTTTCTATGAGCCAAAAAAGAACCCTTGTTTGGACTGAACCTAGAAGACATGATGACTAACTATCTCTCTGAAACATACCACAAAGCTGCGCTTTAACCAGAGGAACTGTATTGTTGTCAACAGAGCCATGTGTGGAAGTGTGAGGCTTCTGAGGCCTTGTTGTGGTTAAAGTGTGGAAAGGATCTTACAGCTGGATGACTAGGGTTAGTTTTGTTTGTCAGTTATGGGAAAATAATAATAAATGCCCAGGGTGAAAAGCAAAAGTCTGATCACCTATAAAACTAACAGCGGTGCTCACCACAATTCATTTGAGGTATCATTCATGGTAACAGTGACCCTATTGTGCCCTTTCCATGCATAAATAACAAATTCAACAAATCTAATAAGGGATCTGAAGCTGACACATTAAACTTTGGCCTTCATATTCCGAATTTACTTCAGGACAAGGGTAAGTTAGTGAGGGGTTAAGATTAGGAATGAAATTAACTTTGATTTCACGAAACTGTCAGGAATGATGGACACACCCGTGAGGACAGTCTTTTCTCACGTGCTACAAATACACACACGAATATTCCGGGCATTTCCTTCACACACAGTGGCTCCATTCAGTCCTCAGCACTGCATTTGGTTGAGGGTGTTTTGGTTAACAGAAGTGAGACAGACTGTTCTTTGAGAGTCCTGCCTTTGAAATGAGGTTGAAGGAACATCCATGTAAGAAAAATATTCCCCACCAAAAAATCACGGCGCTCTCTAAAGTCTATGTGCTGTCCCAAATGCAACATTATGGAACAACGTTGAACGCTTGAGGACACTAGCAGAAATAGATGGACTTGGACATTAAAGTAAATCCTATTGTGGCTTTGGTTTACATACTATTTTTGGGCTCACCATTTTGAACAAAATAACTTTCTTATTGGCAAATTTTAAATCCAATTTGATTATTCAACCAGAAACAGCAGGCTGAGGAATATTCAGTGCAACTTTCACTGGCCTAAAATTGGCAAACTGTGGAAAATTCTTCAGGTGTAACAGATGTGTGCGTTTACACAAATATCACTGAGCTCACACACCCAGACACTAACTCATTCACTACATCTCTCTGAACCACAGGGCAGAATAATTACCCACTCACGCGAGGCACAAATATTCAGACTTCCTCCAAATACACAAGGGAAGAAACGAGGAGAAAAAGTGCGATCAAATCAGCAAACTGGAATTACATCCATGCCTGAGGGACGTTAGGTGCTCCGCGCGCCATTTTTTTGAAATGCTAAAACGTGCCTGGGTTTTATTGACGTAATTTTAATTTTTTGTAATTAAACTATACTCACATTAAATCTGAATCAAATCTGTACTCATTATGGTATGAAAATGCATTATATCTGATTATTTCTACTGCTACTTACTGTACAAAAACAGCAGGATCTCGAGCGCCACTGAGCCAGTAGTGGTTGACACTAGAAGCGCAGTTTCTCATTATTATTTTACAGCTATAAAATTAATATTAATCTATTAATGTGCATCTGATCGGGTGTTGTAAATTAAATAAATAACTGACTAAATAAAAAAGGGGGATCTTTTTATAATTAAAAAAATACATTGAAAAAAATAGGTTAATAAGGTTTGTGAAGAAGAACTGAGACAATCTTATTCATAAAAATAAAAGTAGCATTCACAGTGCGGAACAGGTGTCAAACAGTAGCCTACATTTAAGCGAAAATGTTTAGCAAACTCGATTAGGACACCGTCACTCATGTCTTGGAACAACTTGAAGAGGTTACTTAATAAAAATAATAAATTAACTTGAAATATTTGATTTGAGAAATTATTTTAAAGAGACCCCAAAGAGACAGAATATATGAGCACCGGATGAGTGGCCATTTATAAAATGAATATTCAGAATATATATTCAGAATCAGAAATATTTGATACATTCAGAAATGTTCTGAATGCAGAGAAGCATCCCAGAGACCACAATTAGCCAAATAAAATTATTATTATTAATAATAATATGATAAAAAAAAACTGTAAATAAAAAAATAAACGATATCTTTTGACATTCACGGGTAGCTACTATTAAGCTACACAATGTATTCATTGTTTGCACAAACAACAATAAACGATGCCTCGAGGTGCTGCGCGCTGAAATGAATTTCAAGCAGGAGATGAAACCCTGTCAGTGAAGCACCGTCCTATCCTCTGCCCCCGCCGGGATGCCACACTACTGTGTGCCAACGAGGCCTGGAGCAACTCATGGGCCTATACTTGTGTGTATATTTCAGCTCTTGACAAATTCTGACAAGATAAACGAATGATTTTACCTGAAGGGACACGAACCAACGAAACCTACCAATGTATGCTCACCAAGTGAACAACATCCACAAGGATAGCTAGACTAGACTATCAACAAAATTAAGAGTAGGCTACAACATAACTGAGAACTGAACCACCTAAAGATACGTTAGAAAATCATATAAACATCAACAGCTACCTGTAATCTCACCGTTTAGCCCATGGTGCGTAAAAGCGCATCAACGCCAAATGCTATATTGAGGTATAATAACCTGAACATAAATCATTTAAAATCCCATAAACACCCAAAAAAGCAAAAAGCTCACCTGCTTGTGCCAGAGTAAGGCACATGAGGAGCACGAACGAGGTCTCCATGCACCACGGCCTTCGCTTCTTCCGAATATCCATAGTTCCCAAGTTTTTTGACCGGTTTGGTTGGACTACAAGGCAGGACAATTTCAAAATTAGCTTTTCGTTCTTTCTCTCTCAGTAACTGTTTTTTTAGGGAGCCTGTAAGGAACTTGGTGCGCCTTAAGAGACGCACACCCACCTTGTACTTCAATAAGTTATCTGTGTTATGTACAAAACTTAAATAGAAAGAAGGGAACGGGTAATAAATATGCAGTTTTACAGAAACCCCTAATGTTAGAGCCCCATTGAGTCTGAGTGAACAGAAAAGCGGAGAGAGCAGAGAGAGACTTCAAATCACTCTCTCTCAATCTCTCTCTTTCTCGCTCCCTCTTCTTACTTTCTCCCACGAAATGCGAGGGAGCGTGTGTGTGTGTGTGGAGAGAGAGAGTGAATGAGAGGGTAGAGAGTAAAAAAAGAGGGAGGGAAAGTCTTGCATACGGGCTTCTGCGGCTTTCTACACGATCGTTACTTGTCGACAGACGTGCATTTCAAGAAATCATCAAGGATCTATATGGCCCAAAATATCTGCATTCATCAAATGAGCTGTTTTATGTCGACGTGCCAGCGATTGGCATGTAGATCAGTCAGTTTATTTCTCTCTATTTATTTCTGTTAGACAGCTGAACCATGTAGGACCGATGGGTCCGTGGGCATGAAGACTTTCGGCAGCCAATCAGATCGTTATCCGCTCGTGACGTCACACGCTCAGTCGTTCCTGCCCTTTTCGTGGCCAGTCGGTTAGTCAAATGACCACGCACGCAGGTACGAAACGAAATGAACGTTTAGCACTGTCAGTAAAACTTTGCTTCAGTTAGTCATAGACAATTATTGAAGAAATGTTTATTGCATGAAAATTATGAACGACTTTCAGTCCTTCTGCTAGTAATGTATGGCGTGGAACAAAAAGCATATTTAATATAACTGTAGTAGCCTACACGTATGATGTAAAAATCTATAATAACGTGATATGACAGTTGTTCTCTCTCTCTCTCTCTCTCTCTCTCTCTCTCTCTCTCTCTCTCTCTCTCTCTCTCTCTCTCTCTCTCTCTCTCTCTCTCTCTCTCTCTCTCTCTCTCTCTCTCTCTCTCTCTCTCTCTCTCTCTCTCTCTCTCTCTCCCTCTCTCTCCCTCCCTCCCTCCCTCCCTCCTATAGATGCAGTAAACTGCAGTTCTTCAAAGTAAGGGGTGAAAAATAAGACCAGTCATTTATTTAGGTTACGCCTGTGCTCTGTCCAAGGATCTTTATAAGCGCCTTTGCTTTTAGAAAGACACAACCATATAGGTTTGAGGTTCCTCAAATGGATAGAATTTTTTTTAATGGTTGTCATTGATTGGTAATAAAATACCATACTGTCAGCAGCCACTAATCACAATATGACCTGCACTTTGTTCTTTGATGAATATTAAAACTCCTAGCAACACTATTAAGAGCTGACGAGAGCTTTTTCCCTTCAGGGATATTCAAATTCAGTAAAAAGAAGTGATTCAAATCAGTGATTCTTATGTCCTGTGGCCCATCATGGTCTAAGGGAGACAATCCATAAACAATCATGGCATGTGTTTTTGTAAGGCCGGCTGGTGTACTCTAGCGTTTCTATAATAAAACATTATAATCATATACTTTACATCTGTGGTGTTCCCATTGACACAGAGAGGCCTGAGGAGAATGTGAGAAAGAATAAAGGTATTTTTAAAAATGTGAGAAAAGATTACTACTTACTACTGAAGATTACACACACTGTCCAGCCCAAAAAAATTTGAAAAAAATCGCTGTTTGGATATAAATAGGCAAATACTTCAGAGTCTATGATTGGATCATTATTACTGTGATTACGATAGCATGTTATATGTTTGGCAACAGGTTTTTTTTAACCCTAATTGATGGAGTGTGTAGCTTTTCATTTCTTAAACAATAATGTAGGAAGACACATCTTGGCCACATTCCAGGATGATAATGTTAAGATGGATCACGCTCAAATTGTGAAAGAATGGTTGGTATTGGAGCATAAAAAATCATTTTCACACATGAATTTACACCTGAGTCCAGACCTTAAACTCACTGAAAGTCTTTGGGATGTGCTGGAGGAGACTTGCTTGACTCTTGCATTGTAAATACAACATCTTGACCAAAAATGCATGCACCTCTTGATGGAAATAAAAGTGAATTTATTTCACAAATATAATAAATAAATAAATAAATAAATATATATATATATATATATATATATATATATATATATATATATATATATATATATATATATATAATAAAACAAATAAATAGAAAAGCCCACAGTCTTATTCCAGGTTTTGAATAGCAAACCAGAGCACTTTTATAAAGTGCTATAATCTTCTAAATTATTGATTTATTCCCCCATTTTAGCACGGATGCTAAACTTAACTGCTTGGGAGGATGAAAAAGAGCAGTTTGTTGTTCATAAATACAGTTTTATCATGAACAGCATTTTTTTTAAAAAGAAAATCTCTAAACTGACAAATATCTAAATGCAACTAAAACAATTGAATTAAAATGCCGCCCACTTAGTCCGTCTGAAACCATGGTTGAGGATGTGAACATTAAGACATTGAGAAGTCAACGAACAGGTGAACACGGACCTTGAGAAGATTTAAAAATACAGCTGGGGGTTGAAATGGCCTGAGACCAGTTTACATCCAGAAAAACACTGAAGCGCAACTTCAGCTCAAACACTGCAAAGTACCTTGAGAACATTCACATAAATAGACGACTGACATAATGTCTTGGCACGTGTACAAACCATGTACAAGGCAAACCCGATAAAACGTATTATTAGAAAGAAAAAGGTGAAAAGCACTCAAACTTTGACAGAGAAATCCTCAAGATGTTTTCCACCATGAGTCAATTCAGATGTTCAGATTAATACAGACTACTAATTTGTCCACAGTAATTTCAGGATTTGACGATAGGCCGCTAGCCATGCGGTTGTGTAGGTTTTGGTTGGCCACCCAAGCTAACAGATTTTATGACAACATCTTGAGCGAGCAAATTAAATCCGCTGAGCGTGTGAGAAAATGAATTATCTGACGATAGGGCTCTGTGCCGGGCACAAACCAGTTCAATGGGGGGCACACGAAAGCAAAGCTCAAGTTTTCCTTGGAGACAGACATGGCAAGTGCTTGCGGACAGCCTGGTTATTTCCAAAACGGGGACCTTGTAATTACAATAAAGCGTTCAGATTATATTGCAGACTTCCTTAAAAAGTCTGTATTTTACTGGGCAGGGCTGCAAACCACGCACACACACCCTAGCCCACTACAACACACCAAAATAGATCGGAGAAGGGGGGAAGGAAATAGATTGGCATGTATTTGTGCGTGTGTGTGTGTGTGTTTGTGAGGAAATGGACTGGGTTGGTACAGGGTTACAGCAGGAGCATTGAAAATAATTGGCTATGTATGTACCTCTGTATTACGCTACACAGAGCTCCCAGTAAGAGGCCCAGATATAAGAGCACAAAATGAGAGAGAGCTAGAGAGAATGGATCAGTGATTTTGGAAACCGGCCTCATGTACGCCCCAGATCAGGCTGTGAAATGGGAAGGGTGAGACTGAAGGCCGGCTAGAAGAAAGCAAATGCTTGCTAGCTTAATGTTTGCTGTGCCAGCTTGTATATGAGAGCTGCACATGGCTAAACCATCAGTTATGCTAGTAAGAGATTAAAGAACTAACAAATAAATGTGTGTTTGCTTGTTGCACAGATTATTACAGTATGTGTGAACACGTGAACACACGCAAGCTCTCGGTTTGACTCATTTTTTTCAGATTTTCTATATGTGGCTGCCTGAAAGCGCCTCAGATCATTTAGCACAATTACGTGTCATTAAGCACATTTTCTTCAACAACTTGAATCATCACAGTAATGGGGACTATTAAACAATATTAAATGGCTACTTATAGAAGTATAGAGGAATGGAACATACATTGAGAGTTCATGTGATGGAAATTCCAAAATATAAATGCTATTTTTCCCAAAAAACCTCAGATTTACTTCTTGAGAAAAAGAGCCGTCTCCTCTGAGTTTCAAAAGAAATCTTAAACTGTACTCAATTTTGCCAAAATACTAATATTGCAAAGCCTGCAACCAGAAGTCAGAGATCTCATTATGAACTCTTTCTCATCACATTTTTCCCTGGCCAAATAATATGAGCTTTTTTATTTCCCAAAGGAGAAACATCTGAGACAAAGTCGAAACTTCACTGAAATAAAAATAACTCAACACGAAATATATTTTGTTAGAGCTGTTATTAAAAAGCTATTCATAAAATATGAATATATAATGCTCACAATGGTTATTTTTGCTGGCACAGATTAATGTTAAGTAGTTTTTCATAATATAATATTTATCATAGTTTAATGACCAGTGTCATAGAACAATAACTACAGGTGAAACAAACAAGTGTGGGAGAAAGACTGAGAAGAGAAAGACAGTAAATGACTATGGAAAAAGATGATGTGAAAAGAGAGAGAACAGGTACTTAACTATTTGAGAAGTCACGGAACTTCACGGAGGGAAAAAAATCATTGGAATGAATAGGGATGGTGAGGGGTCCGATGGCATGCAGCAGGAGAGAGGGAATGAATGAGGCCTATTGATGGAGAGAGAGAGAGAGGGATCAAACAGTATTTACCCAGAAAGAGAGAGAGAGAGAGAGAGAGAGAGAGAGGGAGGGGTGGAATTGAGGGAGTCATGCAGGAGGTTGATTCATATGACCCACTGACTAAAGGAAATTTGGGGACATACTGATGAGCCAGGGGAGGGGACGGTGATGGAGAGGACAGAAAGAGAGAGAGAATGGATGTCATGAAAATTTCAAAATTTTAGCATTACAAAATCTCACTTGAAACAGTAAAAGAAGAACATCCACTGTCTTGTAACTATACTAAAAAAGAAGTAAAAATTTAAATAAATATATACATATATAATAATGTAATCATGTAAATAACAAATGCAATGAATTATGAAAAATATTTATCATTCATCTGATACTTCCAATACTTGATTATGCTGATCCTATATATGGGAACACCTCAGATTCAAATCTTCGACCGATTTCTGTACTATATAATCTTTGTAGATTTGTGCTCTGATGTCCTTATAACTCACCACTGTCAAATGTATGAGTCTTTGAACTGCATGCCACCCAAGTCTAGAAGGCAATTTTATTGTTCACTACTTATTTTTAAATGTATTCATTTTAATTTCCCTTCATATCTGAAATATTATCTAATTCCTTTTAAACACACAGTACAATTTAAGGCATACGAAATAGTTCTTCTTTCATACACCCAAAATTAGCAAAGAAATAGGTCGTCGTGCATTTAAATTTAAAGCTCCATCAGATTGGAACAATCTTCCCAGCTCGCTCAGATCTATAACTTCTTTTTTTGTTTTCAAATCATCTCTCTTTACTTATTTTCAAACCTTGTGTTCTTGTTTCTGATTCCTCTTTTTTTTCTTTTCTTTTCTCTCGTATATTTAGATATCTGTATGGGTTTATGGATGTATTTAAGCATATTTATATCTTGATTATGTATTTTAATTTTTCACAGATGGTTCACTGATTGTCTCTGACTATGGTATGGGCCAAATGGGACGGGAGTAGGTTTATGGGAGCATTGTTAGAGTGTGTGTATGAATGAGAATGTCGATGTATCTAAATGTTTGTATAGTCCTGTGTTGTATTTTCTTTATCTATGATTTTCTATTATGATGTTGTTTTTTGTAAAGAAGGGACCCCTTCGAAAATGAGATGGTTCATCTCAAGGGGCTATTCTTGACAATAAACCTAATAAACAATGGGAAGAACTAATTTGCTAATTGGTTAATTGGGTATCATGAAAAAAGTAGGATACATGTCAAGAAAAGTCAAAATTAAGAGTGAATTTATGGGAAAAGGGCATTACCCTTTCCTTGACTATTTTCATGGCGAGACTACTGACGTTTAAGACATGCTTTTTTGGGACGGTAAAAAATGTTAGAAATTCCAGTAAATTGACTACTGTAAACCTTGGTAAATCTCCTAATAATAACCCTGTCCAAGCCTTTTCATTGCTAATTTTTCACTGCATGTCTTTAGTAAATCCCCACAGTATTTTTCAACGACAAAAGAGGGTTTGGCAGTTTGTAAATCTGGCCCTAAAAATTTAAGAACACATTTGCATCTTTCCAGCCCTGAGCATCAACAACACCAACCATCTCAGTTTGAAATGCATGCAGATGCATAGATATTTGCTTCTGCCAGGTCTCGTGGGGAGTTTTCCATGTAGAACAGGCCACTGATTTTGTCGAGTTAGACACGTTCCTGGGCCATAGTTTGTTGATCCTGGAATAACATTCCTGTTCGAATATTTAATCCTAACCCTATTCCTAACCATAAATTATCCCTAAAATCAGAAGGAAATTATGTAGAAGCACCTAACCCTTGTAGTAAGCCTAAATTTGACATAAACTGTAAACTTGTCCCTCAAATCTGATTGGTTGATTGGAATGATGTACATCAAAGATGATGATCCAGGTACATATATTCTCTCTCTCTCTCTCTCTCTCTCTCTCTCTCTCTCTCTCTCTCTCTCTCTCTCTCTCTCTCTCTCTCTCTCTCTCTCATCAACCATTTCAGTCGTATCCGACTCTTGGTGAATCTATGGCATCTCTTGCCAGCCATACGCAAGAGACTGACCATTATTTTTCCAGGGAAGGTTGCCAGGTCTTTCCCCCACCCTCCCCGCTACATGGCTCGGGACTCACACACATGCATTCACACCTAAAAACAAATTTAGGGACTCCAATTCATCTATACTGCATGTTTTTTAATTGTGAGGGAAACCGGAGAAGCGGAAGAAACCCCACGCAGAAACAGGGAGAACATGCAAACTCCACATGAATGTCTCAGCCGGGACTCGAAGCGGGGACCTTCTTACTGTGACAATCCTAGTCACTGTGAGTCACTTGGTGACTCACAGTGACTAGGCCAGTGACTAGGCCATTAATATGACCCACATTTCCAGCATTGATTTTGGAGGAAAGTCTGTGGAATAGATTTAAACATGCTAAAATGTTTTAAAGGGAGCTGAAAGTTTCATCAAAGTTTCATTATTAGATATTGAATAATCAGAAAAGATATTAAGACCTTTGTGAATCATAAGCAGTCCAATTCTGCAGGAAAGATTCAGTAAAGATTCAGTGAAGTTTCTGAAGATTCAGTGAAGTTGCTGGAGTTCTGTGGGAGCAGCAAGGCATCTGTCAGGCTTGTCGAACAGAGTTTACATGTCATTTAGCCCAAAGTTTTTACAAAAACAACAAGCAATTTCCAGAACAGTAATTGCAGGAAAACCCCTCCGGATCAACCTAGGGCTGCATGCTTCAGTCAAGCACACAATGATGAATGCAATGATCTTTAAGCATGAACTAGTAACATCTAGCTGGGCACAACTTTACAAAAACAATGTAGGCCTACAATACCGTTCAAAGATTTGAGGTCAGTATTCGTTTTGATAATACTTTACAATTTAATTTGTACAAATTCATTTTCAATTTCATTTTCAAGGTTTCATTTGTTAACATTAATGTATGAACATGAACTAACATGAACTAACCATGAGCATTACATTGTTACTGTATTTGTTAATTATTTTAATGTTAGTTCACTGTGCATTAACTAATGTTAACAAATACAACTTTTAGCCAATGTTGAATTAACAAAGATTAATAAATGCTGTAAAAATGCAGTTCATTATAAGTGTAATGTTAACTAATGTAGTTAATGTTAACTAACCTTACTGTAAAGCATTACCGTTTAGTTTTAGCAAGGAAGGATGCATTAAATTGATCAAAAGTTACAGTAAAGACAAAGAATCCTGAACAAATGTATTCCGGTTTCCTCAAAAACGTAAAAAAACATTTTCAACATTGATTAGGCTATATGAAATGTTTCTTGAGCAGCAAATCAGCATATCAGAATGATTTCTGAAGGATCATGTGACACTGGAGACTGGAGTAATGATGCTGAAAATTCATCTTCGAATCACAGGAATAAAAAATAGTTATTTTACAATGTAATGATATTTCACAAGATTACAGTTTTTACTATCTTTTAGATCAAAAATGTAGCCTTGTTGTGCATGAGACTACTTTCAAACATTAATAAAATCTTACCAACCCTAAACATTTGAAAAGTTACATATAAACTTAGTGATAAAGATGTATGACCCTCAAGGCATCAATCACTGTCAGTGTTGCTGTCTCTGCAGAGCTGTAAGAGACAAACGTCTCAGCGTTACAGCATGTGTGAAACATCAGGTCTGTTTGTCAAGCCAGAGATAACACATCAGCTTGAGGTGTCTTCAGCACAGACCATCTGCACACTGTACCGTAATAATGCACCTTTGTAGCCAAACTAAAGCTAAAGGTGAGGAGAAGAGCTCCACAATGAGATGCGCACTCCAGGGGGAGGATGAGGAGGAAAGGGAATGTACCACTAGGGTGTTGAGGAAGGGGGTGGGGTGGCCGGGGTAAAGCACAGAGAACAGAGGGGTCTTTTGTGAGGCAGGAAGGGAGAGACACACAGCGAGCGGTAGGTACAGTAGAAGCCTGATGGGTGAGAGAGAGAGAGAGAGAGAGAGAGAGAGAGAGAGAGAGAGAGAGAGAGAGAAGGAGAGATCGAGAGGTACGGAGAGACGAAACCAAAGTGGCTCCTAACTTAGATATTTGGTCCTACAATGTGTTTATACTGAATAAATCAAATACGGTTATATATATGTATACATTTTGTTAATGTACAAGAGTTATAACTATGATATATGGTCAAGGTTTGCCTTTGAATGAGTCTCATGGTCTTCCTTGACTCAATATGTATTCACACACTACAGTTCAAAAGTTTGGGATCAGTGAGATTTCATAAGTCTCTTTTTTATCTCAGAAATGTGAGATAAAAACTCAGGGTCAAATTCTCACTATTAACTAATTGCTTATTAGCATAAATGATGAGGATATTGGCTGTTTATCAGTATTTATAAAGCACATATTAATGTGCCTTATTCTGCATGACCATATTCTACATCCCTAAATACCTAATACCTAAATTTAACAACTACCTTACTTACTAGTTATGCAGTAATTATGAGTTTATTGAGGCAAAAGTCTTAGTTAATAATAGTGAGAATTTGACCCTAATCTAAAGTGTGACCATACTCAGAATTGCAAGAAAAAAGTCATAATTGTTAGATAAAAAGTTGTAATTGTCATTTGTATTTGTTATTCCTTTGCAGAAACAAGCTTCCATACTTATGTTCACTGGATAAAAGAATAAAATACAAAAAATACAGTCAAAACAGTAATACTGGGAAATATTATTACAATTTGAAATAATTTTTCTATTTTAACATTATATATATATATATATATATATATATATATATATACACACACATATACACACACACACACACACACACACATATATAATGTAACATGTATTCCTGTAATGGAATTCAGTGTCAAATGATCCTTCAGAAATCAAACATAACTGTCACTTTTGATACATTTTTAATGTCTTAAAACCTTACTAATCCCCAAAAAATGTAACAGTGTATAATGTGAATTCATTATGATTGTTGGTAAAATCTCTGGTCTCAACACTGAGATCTGCAGGGTTAACCAGGTCAAGGCCTCCATGAGACGATGAAGAGCAGTGTCCCTGAAACTGATGGCGGCTGGCAAGACATTCAAACAAAGGAACACACGTGATGAATGAAAACAAACTGAAAGTCCATGAAAACAAAACTAAGAACAAACACAACTGAATAAGCGTGACACAAACAGTGAATGACATGCAAAAATAAACTTGTCTCTTTTCCTCGCCATCTTCTGGTCTTCACTCTCTTTCTCCGCCTCATCAGAGAATCTTACAAAAATCTCTTCTCATAGCTCTGGCGCTCTGTTCTGTTTGTCCACGTTTTGATAGCAGGAAGCAAAATGATTCATTATTAAATGATTCATTACATGTAATTTTTAATTATTTTCAAGTACTTTTCTGCACTAAATAATTACAAAATAAATGACACAATCGGTCAAGAAAGTGCTCTGCTTTAAATCAACCAAAATATATTTCAAGGCACTGATCCTTTGAAGTAATTTTGCCAGTTTTTTTTTTTTTTTTAATTACGAATTACAGTGTTGGTCAGTATATCCTCATATGCACTTGTTTTCTTTTGCTCTCCAGTGCTCTTCCACAAGAAAACATTGCCTTTCTGAAGAAATGTACTATAAGTAGAAGTATGTTTTTAAGAGAACAAAAAGCTTTGGACATGCACATTGCCACACAGCAGAAGCACAGACTGCAATCTTTCCATATTTTAGTCAACAGCAAACATGCCTTTGCTGAACAATCACAGAACATCAACAACTATAAAAAGCCGGTTCTTCAGGACAGATCTGAATGGGAAAATATGAATGTAAAATACAAATATCTTCAACAGTGTAATTAGATTACTGTACTAATATTTTTTTTAAAATATTTGCATTTCTTTACTTTCTAAATCCCATATCAACCTCCATCAGTTGAACGATAGACTTGAAACTGCTTTTCTAATTTTTTCAAATAAACAATTGTGTGAATTATTCTTGAACTGACCAAAGAGAGGTTACATTAAAAACATATACATTTTAACATTAAACGTTCAATTTTGATGTTAAATCCTCTATTGTTTCATATAAAATTGTTCTATTAATGTAATTACGTCAGAAGTAACTCATTAAATAGACAAATTAAGAGAAATCTCTTTACTTTTTCAAGGGGAAAATAAATAACTGTAATAAATACAGTTATTAATTTGTAATGCATCACATTCTGAAACGAATATATGTTCATATTGAGGAGCTCAGAAGGACCTTTGCCATCAGAACAGATTCACATTCAAATATATTTCACCACTGTTTATGAACAAGAATAATTTGGTTAAAGGATGAAGTGGAAATCAACATCCAGGACTTAAAGATTCAGTGTTCATATTTCAAATACCCATTTCACTTGAAATATGACTTGAAGTTTGGCCAATAACTGCAGTTTGAGGATGGCTCTGAAGAACTTCCTTACATTGCTGTTAAACTCACAAACCTGCAAACCTCTTCTATGGCTGATACATACTGATCATTTCAGGAGCCCTCAACTCTGCAGCTCTAATTTACCAAATGCTTATTAGTTAAACTCATTCGTCATATAATGATCTCTTCATTTTTTCCACTTCTTGTAGTCAGTAGGATGTTTACAATTGCAATATTCCCTGACAAAGAAGAAAGTTTCATTTTAAATATGCGTTTAAAAATATATATTAAGAGTATATATGGCCAATATAAGGTCTACTTTGCTGGGAAATAAATTCAGTTTTAAGGAACAGTGATGGTCATTGAAAGAGAGCAGTGAGGTTTCTGTCCTGCATTCACCTCTCTCTCTCTCTCTCTCTCTCACACACACACACACACACTGCTGCTGGTCCAGCTGCCTTGCAACCGATAACTGAGGAGACAGTGTAACTTCACATCTATTTTAAGTTTACTAGAGCTGTAAATGCATTGTCATGTTTTATTAATGTTCAGCTGTGCTCAAGGAACCTATGCATTAAAAATATTACAATAACAAAAACAGATATTTAAATTAGACCCTTCTTGCTTAGATATGTCATTTAAACAAATCAACTCAGCAACAAGGCATCTTTTTCCCCAACAATCAAATGACTGGATAGGCTAAAAGGTGTCATGAGTTTAAAAAAATAAATAAAAAAAAGGCTTGTTATGCCTTATTGTAGTCGTGACAGAAATAGCTATTGTTGCAAACAAATTAAAAAAAAAAAAATGGTTAAGGATTAGGTTTTGGCGCCAGTTCTAGACCTGCAGAATGTTTACTGCGCAAATATGCTGCCCTCGTGATTCCAGTACAGAGGAGTCATTGTAAGAGCGACACCTGACGGCGAACTGAGGAACTGCAGGCGCATCTCACACAGGAAAACAGCGTTTGATAGACTGCAGGGTTCAAAAACACGCATCGAATATTACATTTTAATCTCATCATACAGTATTATTTGGCTAAAGCAGTGGATAGTTGTAAAACTCAAGCGTCAAAACATCACAATAGACACTAAAGATAATGCCTAGATTAGATAAAGCCTTTTCAAATGAATCTCTTGTTGCATTCCTCCTTAGTTGTAAGTCGCACTGGATGAAAGAGTCTGGCAAATGTATAAATGCAAGAAGAGTTCATTGAACAGCTAAACCTGGACATTCACACTACAGCTTTTTGTCCATTTTGCTTTCTTTTTGCGTGCGTGGCCTAGAATTTAGAAAAGGAAGAAGGAAGTGAGGGAGGAGTCAGAGTTGAGGAAGAATGTCATTGGTACGTTCCAGGAGTGACGTTGCAGAAGCCCTCCCTCTAGCGGCCAGAGCACGACACTGCAGCGCCAGCAGCGGCTCAGGGCCCGGGGGTCCTGCTGGACTGAGGACCACACCAGCTCCCCCGCAACACACAACACCCCACTGACTCACAGAGCAACAGTTTCTCTTGGTAAAGACAGGTGAAAGACCAATTCAACAATATGGTGGAAAAGAGGGGGGAAAAGAATTAGATTAATTCACATGTCCATTAACTTTTTTCAACATCAAAATTTTAAGCTAAAATGTAGGCTATATTATATATTAAGGTATACATTTTAGATGTCGTAACTACAATTTTTGTTATTATTTTAAGATAACATTTTTGCTTTTTGCAAATAATTTAAACTATCCTGCTATTACAAAATAATTTAAACATTTATTTTTAAAAGTACAAATATTCAATGTAATATATCACATATGTAGTATATAAGTCAAAACCATACACAAAGTCACAAACTATACAATGACTAAATGTGTGAGTGTTTAAACGAGTTAATTTATTATAGTCGTATGTGTCACATTATGATACTGCTTCAAATGTAATGTCAAGTGTTTAAAGAAAGAATAGATACATCAAGATTACCCATTGTGTTACTTTAAATCAATTCTAAAGGTGTGGCAAGTGAAAGATACTTCAAAATGTTGGTGAAAAGGCAGGCAGATTGCTAAGATAAGATAAAAAGTTCACACGACTGTGCTGTATTAAAACCTTTACTTACACATGGTACATCCAACAAAAACAGATTCTGAATTAATGACAATAAAGCAAAAAGAAAGAGACATTTCTTTCTCCACACTCAGTAAAGTCAATCATTTCCACAACTTGCTGGAGACAGATTCAAAACTAGACAAGAAAAATGAAGAGGGAGGGGTGTGGAGAGGGGGGAGACCCCAAATAACATAATTTTGCACTAATACGTCAGGATACACAAAGATAAGAAAAGAGAAGTCAGAAAACATAGTGAGAAGCAATATTTTTGTTGTTGTTTTTCTTTTGATGGGAGTAAATAAAGAAAGCTCTGTCATATCATATCAAGTATGAAATCTCTTTCCCATTAAACAATCACCATACCCCCCCCCCCCCCCCCCCCCACCCTACCCCCCACTTACAAGTACAAAATACTCATCATCATCATCATCTAGCCCTCCTTCAGCTGTACATCCACATTCAACAAGATCATGTATGGGCGAACCTCACAAAAAGCATGTCCAGGTTACATTTCACCTCAAAATCAATAGAAAATAAATGTATGTATTATAATGCATCCAGAAATGTTTATTCCAATTCTAAATAGTGATTGATTACTGTAGGTCAATCATTTTGATTTAAGTCAGCATAAAATACTTCATATCCAATATAACTTACAGTGATGAAAGCAAAAATTGTCCATTAAAGTGGTCCTTAAACTGGCTTATTTTTCCTTCTTTTGATTTTGCGGTGAAGTATGACCCGGTCACACTCTTGACAGGTTTTGTGCAATTCACCTGTATGAACACACTTCACCTTCGCAAATGCTTCAACTTCACTCATATCTTGTGCACAAATCTCATTACAGAAGCAATCATTCACCGATAAGCCAAAAACGAAGATAAAAGTGAATCAGCTCTCAGACTGTAACATGCACACCCACTTCATTCTCAGGCAGATTAATTCAAGTTTGCACTGTGCATATTTCAGAGCGCCACTCGGCTTCAAATACACAAACAGGAGGGCTTTCCCACATGTTACAACAATTGCAGCAACAAGGCCTTAGAAAAAACACAACCAGAACCCTCTGGATATCTGACTCAGCTCAGTATAAATAGTTGCAATAGGGGCTCCGTTTAGTGATCATCACAGTAGACAGTCAACCAGTAGGGGTTAGTTAGGAACGGCCAAAAAGCAAAAAAAATCAAATAAAAAAACTCCCCTCACACCTGTTTGGCAGTGATGAATCAGTTCAGGTGCATGAAGGATAATTCAGGGGTTACGGTCCATTGTAACGAGACATTGTACATTGTACAAAATCCTGTGCAAGCCCTATTCATTTTTATGAATGCCTTGCAACCCTAGGCTAATTTTGAGATCTGTTAAAAGGTAAGATTATGAAAAAAGTAACAATTTTGGGGAGGAGACCAAAAAAAAAAAAAGTGGACCCCAAAAGACAGGGAGGGTCGGCCACACAAGCTCACAGCGCATGTCTGGATTAATATGTAGTCAAGCAAAAAGTTGATTATGCTAAACTGCAATCAATAGGAGACAGGGCCATTGCACTCCATTTCGAGGAAATACTGTGAAGATTTTAACCACATGACGACTCTTGTATTCATCTTTCACATAGCATTTTTTCTGCAAAGCTGCACACACACATAAACACACCGACACCCTATAGGCTGACTGACAACTGTGGCAAAGCTCCAGACGCCCACATGAAAACACAAGCACACAGTGCACAATCAAACGAGCCTTGCCACTGTTCAGATATAGAGCAGACACCAACTGAAATAGCTTTCATTCCTGGATAAATGGAACCTGGATAGACCAAACACTCAAGAAAATACAGAACCTCTTCGAGGAACTACCGGGAAGCCACATTTATAGGACCAGGGGTCAGTCATTGATCACATTAAAAAGGCTTCAAAACAGGATTCTTCCTACCACTGGCCCTAAAAAACACAGGGAAGTTAAGATAGGGGGCAATGCTAGTCACAGAGAACCAAAGCTATAAATGGAAGTCTGGATTCAGTCACATGTCAATGGCTAGTATATTATGAATTACAGTACAATCCATTGATCCTTCAAACATATGAGAACGATCTTATCTGATGTTAATTCCACCTTTCTGCCCGATTTCGGCATGACTATACTCTCAACTGGAAATTAAGCACCTTATGGATATATAAAATCTGGATACTACAATTAAAATCATTATGCAGAAGATGGTGTTTTAAATAAGAAATTGGCATATCAAATTCAAGCTTATTGGAGAAATTGCATATTTTGACCACTGCTGTGTTTCTATTTTGGTGTCAACATTTATCTAACTGTTGTCATTACTAGCACCAAAACTGGTGGGACCACTAGCAATCTCTAGATATTTTTCTCTATAAAAACTTCGAACACTGTCAGTATTTGATCTCAAGACTCTGCCTAAAATTACTTGGTTTGAGCCACAGAAACTAACAGGCATATATTAAAATATTAACCACCATCAATACTGGTGCATTTTCTAGATCTTGTTTAATGGCCTGAATTCTTTCTTCCAAGACTAACGTTCGCACATAAATGCATAGACATTGTAGTGGATGCTGGTTTTGACACTTCGACCTTTCAGATTGAACTCAAAATTCTTATATGACCCTAGTCCCTCAGTCTCGGTTGAATAATTCAGAGAGTTGCTATGAGGGAGGCAACCAGTATAGATGGAATGTAGAAGGTGATTCTCCTACAACACATTAAAGCTGGAATACACACTACACTACCTTTAAAATCAGAACAGATTTTCAAACACTAGGCATCATACACTTGCAGACTTTGTAAATGGTTCCAGAGAAAAACAGGGCATCAACACATGCAGAAACATGCTTCTTGTTGCTAGACGCATGCTAAATGAAAACAAGATGTGTTCTTAAATCGACTTAAATATTGAATGTTTGACATTCACCGATTGGATGGAATCATAGTCTGTGCCCATCGTACACTACACGGTTTTCTGTGAAATCGTTCAACTTCAATTGTCCAAAGATTGCACTCAATTTCGGCAACTAACGTAAATTCTTCCCGACTGTAAACCAGGGCAAAAATCTGCAAAAGTTGTGCAGAGTATTCCAGCTTATACACAAACCAGAATCACTTTTGTTGTTTATTATGCCAAAGTTAATACCAGTTCATTCCAAAGGAGCCTGATGACAAGCTGATTTCACAAACACAAAAGAAAAAGGCCTTCTACACCGATCACGTGGAAAGGACAAGAGTGGTTGGACATACTGCACAGCACACACACACATTATAAATATCTGTCCTTTCGGGGTCATGGTGTGGAATTGGTTCCTATTTGAGGAATTGGTGAAGAAATAGATCAAAAGAACATGGGGGAAATTATGAAATGGCAAAGGTGTAAGGTCCTCTAGAAGGTACCAAAACCTATACCAACCTATTTGCTCATTTAAAACAACACAAACCAAGAAAAACAAGGTCAACCCTCCTATTGCCGCCAAAAAAAGCAGGATTTTCCTGCGAGAATTAATCTGTGCCTTTAGGCCCTCCTTGGAACATGATCAAAAATTCATGTCCAAAAAACCTGCATACATTTATTCACAAATGTAAAACCCTGGCCTGCCTTTCATATGGGCCAGATGCAGCAGGCCGAGAATTTCCAATGCCGTTTTTAAATCAGACTCATTTCATGAGTACAGTACAAAGTAGGATTTCAAGGTAAAAATCCCAAAGATAGCAGTTAGCAGTATTCCACAGTCAAAAACAAAGAGGCAGGTCTGCCGTGACTTGATTCGTACCAGCCAAATGGCACGCTGGATTCTTGCCCCGGTCACACATGCACTGTAAATTCAGCCGAAGGGCTGTATAACTGCAATGATAAACGAAAAAGGTACAATTCGTGCATTCAGAGTAACATACAAACCAAAGCGTCACACGGAGATCTCTAGAATCAATATGAGAGTTCTACAACTGGAAGCCGAAGTCTTTAAATTGATGCTTATGATTTAGAACCTCTGAGGAATTTGAAAAATAAGCTCTCTCTGGACAGCTCATACTGTGTAAAACCTTACATGGAAAACAAGTCTTTTTTTTTGACAGCTTAGAGTCTTTTTTTGAGGGCTGTACTGGTTTGAAGGTGCGGCAGGGAGAACGTGTAGGAGAGTGGGGGAAGGTGTTAATGGGAAGTGAGACAGTAAAGCCCCAGAGTCCAGGGGGGACTGCGATACCCAGGTGCAAACCGGATTGAACTGGATCGAGCCTAGTCCAGGTTAAGTCAGCTGATGAGGCGCTTCAAGCATTTCCATTAAGAAGGTGTCGATCGGGGTGTCTCCAATCAGCTTGAAGAAGAACAGGTGCTCCAAGCATTTTAAGCCAATGGAGCGAAGCGCTGGGAGCCGGAGTAGGAGCTTGGCAAACCTGAAAAACAAGTGAGATGTTGAGAAACTGCACTGAACTGCAATATTAGCAACATATATTACCACAGTAATGATCACCCTTTTTTTTCCACTATGAAGATTGTAAATGGGACTTTACTGAACACTAAAGTTGTGAACTATTGAAGGATAGAAGTGAAAATGATGTGCTGATGTGCTGTACCTCCCCTGCTGGTCAGGATATCTCTGTTTACAATAAGCCTCCAGCGATGCATAGACCTTCTCTCTCAGTAACTCCACTTCACTTGGGCTTGACAATCCCTTTGCATCTGCACAACAGACAAAAAGTAAACAAACAAGTGAATAAAACAAAAAGTTGTCATCAGGTAGGTCAGAAACAGTAGGAGTAAAAATCAGCAAAAATCAAATCAGCAAAATATAATAATGTGATATATTGCAATATTTCCCTCACTTTTTTCTCTTGATCTGAACTTTGCACAATTAAGTACCAAAAAATGAAAGTATCAGTACCGTATTTGATCTGGAAAAAAAAGTTATAGCAGAATATTCTTAGTATGAACGAATATGAATTGAATGTTTGACTTTGCGGACTGACCTGGGTTGAAGAGGATGATGGCTCTCAGGCAGCCCAACTCAGTTTTATCCATCTGCATGTCTCTCATCTTGCTCACCAGCTCCGTCAGCACCCTGACGCCATGAAAATGGGGGCAGGAAGGAGCATGGGATGAAAAGCAAGAAGGGGAAGGTAAAAAAAGAGAGGAAGATTTAGGTTAATTTTCTTAAGTACCACAATTCACAATCAGGCAACAGAAAAAAGCTTGGCGGAGCAGCTTTCATAGCCAGTTAAAAAGTATACAAAACAACATAAAAATCCCTGGTATAACAGGGATATCAAATCAAACAGTCAAATACGACAAAAAGAACATTCAGAAATTAACTTTTTAAAAACAGAGCATGCAACATAAAACACCAGTCACTCTTGCTAACATTGTGAGTCCAAGCAATGCATTCAATCACACAGACACACATACACAAGGTCAGTTTAGTCTTTACCTGCCCCAAACAGCCCCAGACAAAATTTTATCCAAAATAAACTCTCAAGCTACAGGCTTTTCTGACTGCTGCTGTTTGTTTATGGCGTGTGGCGGAGTGTCATTACCTGTCGAATATGGCCCCAACCTCTGCATTGTGCGCACTCTCCCTGTGTGTTCAATCACAATGTGTTATTAAAATGTCATTACACATATCATAGTTATATAATGTCTCCCCGCTCCAGAAAGGCCCAGGCAGAGACGTTAAGACTCCACGCATGTTGGCGGAGGGCCCAGTTCAAAGAGTAACAAGCTACAGGCTCTTGTTGAAAGGAAGACAGATGGATCATTGGATGGCAGCAATGAAGCTAGAAATGACAATTCCCAGCGCAGAACAACTACAACATAACATGATCCAAAAAAAAAAAATCAGGATAAGAACAGAGCTCAACAATAAGGATGGACACTTTAACAATTTAATCATGTAATTTCAAGTCATGCAAACTTTGATTATTTAAGCATTTATGTTTTGCTAAATCTGTTGATGCAAAGTCCCCGTGGTGAAAATTCATTTTTTAACGTTGTTTGTATGTTTATGTGGTGTTTTTAATATGCTTTAAGACAAAGCATGTGCAAATTTATAAGTCAAAACCATTGCTGAGTACTTTCTCTTCTAAACTGCAGTGATCTAAAGACAGTCTCAAAAACACAGTTTTAAATCGCTGGTGTTTCTGTCGTCATAAAATCAAGAGAAGCCAGGTTATCCTGGTATAATTTTCTGTTGATATGAAAAATCGTGTAGATTTAACAAAATAGCAGGTTTATGATGTATATTACGATGTTATGATGAATATATGCTTTTCACCACCGACGTTCTGAGTTGTTAAAACGAACGGGAACATGGTTTGTGTATCATTAGCATCGCATTATTAGCTGTTTGATAACAGTCAAGCAAAGGGCTAATCATATTTTAAGAGATACAATTATTGACTACAGGGGGACTTTAAAATCTGGTGATCATTAGTTAAAATAATTTTAAATAGGGCTTTATTACATAATTTTAAATATATGTAATAAATACGTGTTATTCACACATAATTTCTAGCTACTGCAAATAAAAAAATGTATACAAAAAAACCCACCACTTTAAAACTACGAAATTGTTGATGGAATTTTTTTTAATTCTTATTTCAGATTTTTGCTAATAAATACAACTATTGTTGTAAATATCAGAACAATAGTAAAAATGTATACAAAATCACTGTTGAGCCCTGAAAGAAACATATAATAATATTTTTATTGTTGTTGTGGAATATAACAATTAATTTAGTTATGTTATTGTTATGCGCTAGATTTACTCAGCATGCCTTAATTGCTTAAAATGCATATAAAATGATTCTGACGACACATCAGATTTTGCACAGAGGGTTAAATAGCATCTAGAGCATGAGCCAATAAAGCAAAGCAAGAAGCATGTGTACAAAGCACATGGCACCAACAGGATGACAATGAAGCGCTGCAAAAATCAGGTGAGATGGACAGTGAAGCACAAGGACAGGGAGGCTCATTTCTGAAGCAGAGACATTATGACAAGATGAATGGCAACAAAAGACAATTTCATATGAGCATCACAACAAACTGTAGCACAGCACATCTAGAATGAGCTGATTCATTTAAAACAACAGCCTGTAGCTCATTATTCCTGGATTTGCATAAGACAGACAAAATATGGAGTCTTCAGAAGTCTAGGGGAGAAATGTGCTAAATTTGTTCCTTGAAATAAACAATTGCTGTAATAAACAGCAGATTACATGACAGAACACACTTTATATGTGTACCTGTACTGATTATGTAAATGGGAGTGTGTTGAGACTAAGCAGAGGAGAGCGTTGGTGCACATATAGGTGTTTGCATGTATGTGCATAACCTGTCTGTTGTTCAGTGTCATTCTAAAAAAGCACACTATATATAGCAGCGTCAAGCCAGCAGGCTGTCGGGAGGTAAAAGGTATTTTTCTTTGTCATGACGCAGGAAAATCCAACCACCTTTGCAGCCTTAAATGTGTCATAAAAAGCAAGAATCAAAGCTGTTAAGTTTTGAGCGCAGGTTTACCACAATCTATAATACAATAAACTATTTCTTGTCTAATCCTTTTCACACATAAGCAAAGCAGGTCACATGCACATCTTTACATAATTGCAACAAGAAATTATTCAAGAAAAGCATTGAATTGAATAATATTAACAAATGTAACTAAATTAATTGTCATTAAGTCTCATTTACAAAGTCTGATTCCAGCTAAATAAAAGTGCGATGCGAATATGAACCTTCACAGCTATGTTTCCATCCAAAGATACGAATTTATAACTATAATTTATAACGCAAAAACATTGCACATTCCATCGTATGTGAAAGAACAAAAATCGTCACTTAATGGGAAATTGGCGTAAAATATCTGTAATAAAAATGGAAGTTGATGCAATTGGGGAAGCCACTGTGGCTCTTTTTTCCTACATCATAAATGACTTGCGTCTCAGAGCGCACAGAAGAAATGCAATAAACGCTGTCATGTTATCTTGTGTTCAGATGCTGGTTTTTGGGAACACAATCATGTGAGACACTTCTAGGAAGTCATTATACCAACTTATTCTGATGACAGACTTTGGCTCAGGCATTTCAGAATGATCAAACCAACAACTGAGATGCTGTGCAATGAAATTGGTCTGCTGGTTAGTCCAGTTAACAAATCTCATCTAATGTTGAGGCGAAGTCACGCAATCATTTTTTTTGCGCATCAAGGGGATGTAATCATTAAATGCGTTTCCATCATAGTTTATGCACATGTCTTATCTGATTAAAAAAAATGCATCCACCTTTTTAAAATGTGTCATGTGACATGGGACATGACCATTACCTGTCAAAAATGGCTCCCACCCCAGCACTGTGAGCACTGTTCCTGTGCACATGGAGGCCAGTGGCCAGCAGAATGCCATCCTTCACCGTGATGGAGCGATGAGAGAATGATGCGATCAATAGCTCATTCCAGCCTGACAGACAAACAAAAGCAGCATAAGATGATTAAGGTTCAATATTGAGTAAAGTAAATTATTAATAGTGTTTGCTAAGGGAAGCATCACTAAAATACAGTTTGCAGATTATATTATTAAATGTACTAAAATACAGTATATTAGATTATATTATTAAATGGTTTTTAGGAATATGAAAGTACGTTATTCAGAGTAAAAAAGAAAAACAGGTTTACCAGCACGCAGTAGGATGACCTGGTCATCCAGAGACAGCTCACTGAAGTGAGGGATCCTCTTTGCCCACTCCACCAAAGTGAACAGCTGTTTATCAGCTGCCTGGCAGATATTTGTGACTGGGTCGTTCGGCTGAGGAGAGGTAAAAATAAAGTATTATGGGTAAGTGGTAAGCAGAGGGAATGAAACAAAAACAGTAACATCACACAAGTCTTTTTGTTGTTATATAGCAGTAGGAATCTGCATTTGAAAGAGGCCATATTATGCTCTTTTACAAAGTCTTGATTTCGTTTTTGGGGTCTACTAGAATAGATTTTCATACTTGGATGTTCATAAAACACATTTGTTTTCCTATATTTTACCTCTTACCCACCTGACTGTAACACTCTGGGCTGCGTTTCCCAAAAGCATTGTATGCCTAAGTAGATCATAGCCAACAATCGTCTCTAAGATCTACTTTGCTCATGATGCTTTCGAGAAATGAAGCCCTGTTTAATTCAGTCTCAATGAGGCCCCTCTTTCCAAAAAAGCGCAATGTGCTCTGATTGGTTGGCTGGACCAGTATATTGTGATAGGAAAATGTTTTGAGCGTGTTTTGGAAATGTCATGCCCCATACCAAAACCACGAGTTTCAACACACTACTAACACAACCAGGCCTCACCCCCCTTTTATTTGCCTATGCCTTGGGTAGGAATTATTTAAATGAGAAATATGGTGATGTGTACGTTCCCAAAAGAAAACTCATGACTACAATTGTGGCGTTTCAGGGAATTAAAAAAAAACAGTGCCTACTGAAATAGAGAAGAACTCCCTTTGGAGCGACGTTGTGTTTTGTAACTTTGCAGACATTACTCATGCACAAACAGCAACATCACACACTAAAGAAAGTTGAAAATGTAAAAAAAATATAATAGGTCCTCTCTTTAAAATCTGGAGATGGTGCTAAATATGCATTCAGTCTGTCTCATTACATCTACATGCATATTGCAAGTAAAAATGTCAAAAGCTTTATCAAAACTGAATGCTCTAATATGAATGGCTGGCTCTATGAAACGTCCTGCATTTAACCAGTCAACCAGCCTACTGTCACTGGGCTGCTACAATTAGAGGCCACTTACTTTAAAGGTCTGGATCACGCAACAGATCATCCTGGCACTACAGATCATAAATCCTCTTTAACATGCTTATCTGTTACTTACAGAGCTTCCACCTGAGCTGCCATCCGCATGCAGCTCAGTCTTCTGCTCCACGGCCATTTCTGCTTCCAGAATCTTCTCCACTGGCATCTCTTCATTCGCAGCGCTGGTGGACTCCACCTCTCCTTCCCGCTCCTTGTTCCTCTGACGCTCCTCCTGCACTGCTGTATCGCACACAGGGAAATGAAGAAAAGGAACAAGACGGGGAAGCAGAGATGAAGGATAGAGCAGAGGACAGTGTGAGAGAGATTAACATGATTGGGAAAAGGAAAAGAGAGAAGGGGTAGTGAATAGGGAAAGCGGCAAAGATGAAAACAGGTGTAGAGAGACACAGAGATATACAGATACATGTAGTTCCTGGTTAGTTTTCAACACATTCATGCACACAATTAAGTCCTCCAGCAACATTCCTTCTTCAGTGACCCAGTAAAAGCTACAAAGGCCCCTTATTGCACAAATTCAAAATCATTCTCACATGACTAATATTTTGTTGCTGCATCATGTCACTTAAAGGGGTCATATCATGTGGAATCAAGTCTCCTTTGACCTAATGGTAACAGTTTGATGAACTATGAAAATATATTGTAAATTCAGACCCGAAAATTTGCCAGGTATTCTGCAAAAAGACTAGACAAAAAGTATACCGCATGTATACTATTACTTATAAACATCAAATTAATTAATAACAGCAAAATATTGTGCTGTTTCTGGCTGGGTTGGGGGCTGATGATTATTTTTAACAAGGTCTCTTATCATTTCAGTCACTCTAGGCATCAATTTGAGAGAAAAAAAAAAATCACTTTAAGAAAATATTTTCATATTTTCAAGTGGCTCTCAAAAAAAAAAATGTCATGACCCCTTTAATGGCTGTGACTAAAATCCTACAGAGCAATTCTTTCACCATTCCCACATTCACACACACGACCACCCCTCCCTCCCTCCCTGCTTTCTCCTTACATCGTTGACGTTCATCTTGGACCACTACAGAAGGAGAGGGAGGAAGACAGAGAACGAGAGGAAACAAAAGAGGGAGAGAGGGGGACAGGTGTTAGTGGTGACAACAGCCCTCCCTCCCCCTCTCCTCTCCTCTCCTTTTTGTTTTGTGCTGTGATGTATATGACTTATTATAGCAGAGACATGTAGATTTCATAACTCTTGTCATTACTGTCTATCTGTCTTGCTTAATTCTAAAAAGCCCTTCTTTCGCTCTCCTTAGTGCTTATGCGAATTAATCATAACATGAATAAAAATAAAAGTGAAATAGATAAAATAAATGTAAAAAAAAAAAAAAAAAACATTTCTGCCATTTTTTGGTAAATCCCAATTGCCATTAAATTGTACATAACATTTCAGTGCTTTTTTGCCTATCAACCACCCTTGCTCTCTAGATATTAACATCAGTTTGTTTCCTCCACCACAGCAAAGAATATTTCACCCAAATTGTGGTAGATCAGTCTTTCTATTGCATTAACTTTAATTGCATCAAACATAATTAATTATGTTTAAATATAAACATAGTGACCAATGTAGTTTACAAATAAATGACTATTAAATCTAGGGGCATTTATAAGGGGAGGAAACACTGGCATCAGACATTGAAAATCCCTTCAGTGGAACTAATATTGGGTCTGTAGTATGTGTATGTGTTAGGTTGGACAGGGAGTTCTGGTTCTTACCCTCTCTCTTCATCCCCATTGCCAGGCACTTCTGGTAGCGGCAGTACTGGCAGCGGTTCCTCTGGCGTTTGTCCACCAGACAGTCCTTATTGTCTCTGCATGTGTAGCTCAGGTCCTTCCTCACGGTGCGCTTGAAAAAGCCCTTGCAGCCCTCGCAGCTGTACACGCCATAGTGCTTGCCTGGAGAGAAGAGACATGAGGCCAGTTTAGGTTTGTTAATTAGGAGGTTAATCCACAGATCAGTGAGCCCAAATTTGATAATTTCATAATGTTGACATAAAATGTTGTTACATAAGTGTTACATAATGAAAAGCTGTTTTTGTTCATTTGTCATGAATCTTTTTTTGCTTTGCACTCCTCAACTTGCACATCAAACGAAAAATCCATTGAGTTGAAGTACCTTTTATTTGTAAAATATTGAATTACCACATGGCCATTTAATATACACTCTCTGTCACGGCCACTTTATTAGGTACACCTGTTCAACTGCTCTTTAAAACAAAATCTAGTTAACATTATCAAATCAATGACATGGCAGCAACTCAATGCATTTAGGCATGTAGACATGGTTAAGACGATCTGCTGAAACTCAAACTGAGCATCAGAATGGGGAAGAAAAGTGATTTAATTGACTGTTGCTGATATACTGGGATTTTCACGTACAACCATCTCTAGGGCAGGGGAAATATCTATTGAGTAGCAGTTCTGTGGACGAAAATGTCTTGTTGGTGCCAAAAGTCAGAGAAGAATTGCCAGACTGTTCGATCTGATAGAAAGACAACAGTAACTCAAACAACCAGTCGTTACAACCGAGGTCTGCAGTAGAGCATCTTTGAACGTACAACACATCGAACCTTGAAGCAGACGGGCTACAGCAGCAAAACATATTAAATACATATATAGCATTTTATCCATTACATTAACATGAAAAATAAATGTTTTGTGATTTAAACCATGTCAAAAATATCTATTCTCATTACACTTACCCCTGATTGAAGATACTGTACCATATTTAGATTCACTATTTTACTCAACTATTCAATAGCTATAAACAGGCTATAAACATTTAAAAGGAAAAAATTAATTTTCATGAGGGATGACAGTTTCAGTTTTAAGATCAGACCAGTTAGGATTAGTGTTTATCAGTGACTTACCAGAGGAGCGATCTCCACAGATGGCACACAAACGCTTCTGTGAAAGCATGGGTCCTGGGCTGTGGCTGGACAGCGGCTTCAAACCGAAGGGTGGTTTCACGTCATCAGAGCTGCTGACGGCATGCAGGCCCGACATAGACACAGTGGAGTTGATCTGAGAAGGGCGATGAGAAAGACGAAGTGGCAGAAAAAAAGACAAAAGTTAAATTGAAACTTTGAACATCTGAAAAATGTAACACTTCCTATTTTGTTAGTGATAAACAAAAATCAAATTGCAAGGTAAAAGAAAAATACATGTTAATTTCTTACATCAGTAACACATGCCTAATTAGCCCTTAACTTATCATAACCAGACATTTCTCCCCAAATCATTCAAACACCATTCCAGCACAAATCAGCTTGAACACAGGTGGAAGATGGTCAATCATTAATCATTTTATTTAGATTGCATTTTGATGTCATTTGAACAAAACCCCTTAAACACGGAATGTATCCAAGGAATCAGAGCAACATCCAAACAGAGCAACATTTCAACATTTATAAGCAAAAGTAAAGGGAAGAAGACATTTGCATGAGAGGAGCGACTAGAAAACGAGGAAAGCATGAGAGAGTCAGGAACTGAGAGAGGGTACAAGGTCTCACCTCTATGTTTCTGGGAAACATGTTCATCTGTGAAACAGAAATGCAGTGATGAGGAGGGACGAAAAAGCTTGTGGAACGAGGGACGTGGTGCAACATTACCAAATCCACTATGCTATTTTGTGTTGTTAAAACTAAGATTTAGACTTGAAAAGAAATCGGGTTTAGATCGACAGAAACCTACTACCTAAGAGACTTTGGAAATTAAGGTCAAAATACCAGACGGTCTGTTAAAGATTAACATTTTAGAGTGAAATACTCAAATAACCTCTGTAAATAAACAGGTATTTCAATTTTTTTTTCAAAGCTAAACCAAACCTTGAAATTTTGCAGGTCTAGTTGCATATTGCTAGTCATTGTACAATACCATTCAAAAGTTTGGTGTTGATAAGATGTTTTTGAAAAAAAAGACTCAAATGGTCACCATGGCTACATTTATTGGATCAAAAATACAGTAAAAACAGTGAAATATTATTACAATTTAAAATAACAGTTTTCTATTTTAAAATATAATTTATTCCTGTGATGAAAAGCTGAATTTTCGGCATCATTACTCCAGTCTTCAGTGTCACATGATCCTTCAGAAATCATTCTATTACGCTGATTTGCTGCTTAATGATTGTGCTACTTAATAGTTTTGAGGAAACTGTAATACTTTTTAAAAGATTCCTTGATGAATATAAAGTTTAAAACATCATTTATTTGAAAAATAAATGTCTTTAATGTCTCTTTTGATCAATTTAATGCATATTTGCTGAATAAAAGATTGAATTTTTTTTTAAAAATCTTACTGACCCCAGACTTTTGAACTGTAGTGTACAATGTCGATGGTAACTATGATTTTAATGCAAATTTAACTATTGTGCAGTTTTTGTCCTAAATGTACAGCTTTGTTGAATTTTCATGTACTACATGTACAAAAAAATCTGAATTCTGCCAGACTTAGGGAGCTTTTACACAACACCGTTTTCAAATAAAAACGTAAAACTTTTATCTGTTTTGGCCGTTCATTTACACGACAACGTTTTGGGGGCCTTAAAATGCAAACTTTTGAAAACAGGTTTCAAAGTGGAAGTTTTGAAAACGTCATCATTTCTGTAAACTACAAAAAACGTGAACTTGTGAAAACGGTAAAGTCAAGCACATGCATATTACATGTTCAGTCTATAGGCACATAGCGTTTTTTTTTTTTTTTTACAAAGTGACATCAACTACTGGCCTGCGTCAATGGGGATCGTTTTGACAATGTCTGTACGTGAAACTTTTCAAAAAACGTTTCTATTTTTAGTACATCGTTGTCATGCAAACGTACCCTCAGAAACCAAACAAGCCGGGCTGTTTATCTCAATGCAAATACACAGGCCTGTAACTGAAATAATGAGAGCCTGGTGGACAGTTGGGATTGATAACATGAAAGTGCTCACCTGTGGGCTGCTGATGGGGCCGTAGCCTACAGAGGGAGTTCCAGGAAGGCAAGGAGAACCCAGAGAGGAGCTGATGACTGAGAAAGGTGAGCCCATACTGCTGATGGGACTGTTCACGGCTGAAGTGATGGGTGGCAGAGAAGTCATGGAGGCGGCTGAAGGGGCCAACGGGGGCGAGCGCTGACCTGATGGAGGTGAGGAAACGGATGAGCTGTCTGGACTACGAGAATCTGTGAGGAGAGGCAGGTTTGTGGATCAGAACTAAGAACCAAAATTATACAATCACGTTCAGTTTGGCCAATCATAGGAATTTAAGATTTCATAATTTAAACATCTGCTGGATTATTAAATTAGCACATTGTCAAGCTTTGTCTCATGAAATGCAATTAGCTTCAAAAAGCTAGATGTCAATTATCAAAAAAATAAATCATTGTAGCCTTGATCAAACTAAGCGAGAACTCAAACTGCTTATTTATCTCGGATACATGCAAAATAAACCAGGTTACACTTTATTTTAAGGTGTCTTAATGTAATTATACATTTAAATAATGAGTTATATTAATTAACGATATGCACTATGAATTAATTATGAATTACAAACATATAACTCAACATAATACAAACATAACTATTAATATCGTAAGTACAAGTAACGTGTAAAATACATTAAAATTAAGTGTTACAATTAACTAATAATAAGACTAAACTATCTAAAATTATAACATAATCATGAAACACTGGCAAATCCAATGTATAAATTTAGCAGGAGTATTAACCTTTACGTCTCAATCCACTGATTATATACTAAACACTGTCATATTCATATCCTTAACACTTAATTTGAGATGCGCAGTGCAATTAAAATCAAAGCTTACAGCTCAAAGCGTACATTTACTGCACAAACGTGGAGCCACATGTGGAAATATAATCAAAACATTCTCACCTCTGCTGTCGCCCATGATGTGCAGCCGGTCTCTGCTGTTGACACCGACACACTCGCTCTGATGTCGGATGGCTGTTCAACTCAAGACCGCGTACTGAGGCCTGGGCCCCTGGATCTTTTACCAACTGAAGTTATCCCTACAGTTAGCAAAACGCTGCGTGAATGACATTTAGGATCATGTAAACGACAAACACGAAAAATATAAATCTTCAATATACCTCAAAGCGAGTTATATCGTATTTATGTGTAAACATGATAGAAAACTTTAATTTGTAAGAGTAGTCACGTGGCTTTTTAAAGCATATGAATAGTTTAGAAAATATTTAATATATTCTACACTGTATTAGTGTGATGAAACAGGATTAATCACGTGTAAGCATGCAAAACGTAATTTACAGTCTCGGCTAGCTGATTAGCCTACAGGGTAGCTTAAATTTAACAGCAAAACAAGCCTTGTTACGCCTTAGAAAATTGTCCTAAATGTATCCGTAAATTTATTACATACGTTTAAGTGTACGGAAGCGTGTAATTTCACGCGTATTTATATTTGCATTCGGCTAATCGAATCAACTAGCGTGTTAGCTAGCACGCTAATAACTCTGCAGGCACAAATTACTGCCCAAACTAACAGCGGAAAACCGAGGAAAGTGTTATTATAATAGGGTTATAACTACATATATATGTCACTCAATATAAACAACAGCAGCATTTACCTGAGGTACGTAAATATGATGAAAATGTATATTTAAAATGGCTTAATTAGGGCCGCGACTCTCCGTTCCCATCTCTTCGTTGTGATCCTCGCAGTCGCCCTGATCTTCCTTTCTGAGGAGGAAACTGAAGCTGTTTACGTCCGAGCACGGAAACTGACGCCATTTTGGCTCGTGTGAAGTATCGAATGAGCCAAAATGTCTAATTTCAAAAATAGTTTATTTCTTCATTCAAAGTACATTATATAACTACCTCTGGGTGATTCTTCAAAAGTGTGTCGCATTAACATGTTTACAAAATTGTAAAACAGTTATATCAAATTTTGTATTAAATTGTCATTTTTCTAAATAAAAAAATATATTTTTCGATGTTATCATTTAATATGTTAAATGTTTTGTTTAATTCACTTTTCATGAGAACGCCTCTTTTTATAAACAAACAGGCACGACAACAATAAGGTGCTATTTTGTCCTTAATATCAATATATTTATATTTGTCGATTTTATATATTATACAAAAAAAGCAAAACAATTTATTGTAATAACCATTGTGTACAAAATGACTTGGTTGGAATTTTTTGTTTAGATAAATTAATACTTTTATTCAACAAGGATGCACTATAACATAACAGTCTATAATATTACAAAATACGTTTGATTTCAGATAAATGCTGATCTTTTGAACTTTACACCAAAGAAAAAAAACATTACATTACACAAAAGATTTGGTAGCGAAACTTTTCAACATATTTGAACATATTCTGAAGGATCATGTGAGAATTTACTGTATTTTTTATCAAATAAATGCACTTGATGAGCCTAAAAGACCTATTTTAAAAACATGAATAAATCTTACCGACCCCACCCATTTTAAGCAGCGGCTAACATTACAATATACATCATTGGCACACCTAAACTAAGTCTTTTGTTTGACAAAATTATATTGTGTTCACACATTATAGCATGTCTATGAACACCCAAGTCTGGTTTGTACCTCACACCTACTCATGTTAAGTCTTCATTTATCTCCATATATTATGTGTCCAAAGTGGTGTATAAATAATTAAACACAATCTTGTCACTGAAGTTTGCCAAGATAACTAGTGCCTAAGCTTTTCTGTGAACTTAGCTGCCATCCACAGGCAAGAGTACTCCACTACAGTCAAACATACCGGTATTTAGATTTAATTGCAATTTAATTACTTTTTCAATTCTTAAGTATCTTTTTTGTGATTCTCGGGTAGTTGTGAACACAAATATTGTGAACAAAAATATTCATGCTTTTTTCCTGCAAGCATAACATTGTGAAAACCAGTGTTGTGGAAGTTACAAATTCACACCTGCACAGCAAACCTTTCAGATGTTCTGTTATTCTGGAATGCAGAAAAGTAGGACGCAGAGAAAGAAAGATAAACACTCTTACTTCAGCAGTAAAAACAACAACAACAAAAAGTGACACAAACATTGTTTATCTAAAAGTAATTTTTGCTAAATGTGTATGGTTGAATCGGATCATCGAAGGTGGGCAGCAAAGACAGTTAAAAAAGTGAGATTAAATACACAAAGTATATAATTCATTATTTGCGTAATATTGAGTTTGCATTTTACTGTTTTTATTCATTTTTAAGGAATACTGCAAGTGAGATAAGTAAAAAAAAAAAAAAGCATGTTCACGTTTAGTCTAGAACTAGAGTAATCGTCATGTTCACACAGCACACACAACGCCCCTGCACTTTCTCCCGATTTCTCTTAACATGAAATGAAATATACTTTATTGTACCTGATGGAGGCCCTGGCCCTCAATCCCAATCAATTATTGTACCTGGCCCTCAATCCCGCCTCCGCTCCACCACCCTCCTGAACTCTTTCCTGGGGAGTGTCTGGAAGCCACTCTTGGGGGGGGGGGGGGGGGGGGGGGGGGGGGGGGGCCTTGTTATCTTGTTTGCCTGTGTATTTAAATCTCTGTGCTTCAGTTGTTGTTCGCTGTTGCTGGTAGATGTCTCTATGTCCGTGTTCCTTTGTTTTGCCCTGGATGACCTGTTTGTTTCATTAAAAATAGTGCTTGCATTTGGATTCTCTCTCTGCTTCATTCCTGCCTCAACGTAACATTAACTTTCCGTTCCTTATTTTAAAAAGTAACTCAGATATTTTGTTGTACAAGTAATGCGTGACTTTACTAGTTACTTGAAAACATTTATCTGATTACTTAATTCAACGTTACTTGTAATGCTTTAAATTCTCTCTCTAGTGAACACCAAAACATGTCAATCATTATCATAGACAATCATCATAGCCCAGATCATCTTTATTGAGTTTAAACAGAACCTACAAAACAGAACATGCAAGATGTACAGAACTTTTCATACAGATGAGTTGTGAGTATATTTGAGAAGCAAAGATCACCAGGTCAAATACACGTGAAACCGGATATTACATCATTAGCACCACAAACTAAGTAAGGAGCTAACACCTTAAATCTATTATCCACAAGGTGCAAGTGCTTCTTGACTGCATTATGACAAGCATTCAACATTTAAGTATTAAATATTTAATGATTTACTTGCCAGCAGAGCAAATGTGATGGATGCGTTTCAGAGAATATAAAGCAATATCACACAGCCGTTGTTGTTAAGAGAACACTTAAAGCTTTAACAGGAAGTCTGACTACTGTAGCTTGTCATTTGCTCTGATATTTCAGGGAGTAGTATTATGATCATATTTAAATGAAGTGCAGCCTGTCAAACAAGATATTCCTTAATTTATTTATTGGCTGATTATAAATAAGCAAAAGGGCGGAGTCAGCTGGGGTATACCAGGATGTGTTTAATAGGAACGGATAGCAGGGGGAATGGCAGCACATTCTTCTGCGTTCAGAGAGTTGTCAATCACAGGTCTGTATTCCAGAGTAACCTGAAACACACGTTTGTCCATGTTAGCTCATACAAAGATAACAGGAAGACGTTTTCTTCCTTTATGCAGACTAACAAGACAGATTTTAAAGTACTCCTATTATTCTATTTGAAAGGTTTCTAATTTTGTTTTGGAGATCTCCTACAATAGGTTTACATGCATCAAAGGTCAAAAACACTTTAATTTACTAATATACATTGAACATCACCTAATTTCTCAAAGAGCCTGAAAACAGTTTGTTTGAGATTCAGTCTCTCTAAAACCCTCCTTACCGCAAGCTTTCTCTGCTCTGATTGGTCAGACGGTCCAGTCTGTTGTGATTGGTCTACCGCTAAAGCGCGTGTGAAACGCGCTTTAGCGGTAGAGGCTTCCTCAGCACTTGATACACAGTAATACGAACAATGGCGTCAGTTTTTACTGTATCAATTCCAGCATGAGTCCTCATCCTTTTTGAGAGCATTCAAAGTGGATTCACAGCGCTGAAAACAGCGTCTTCTCTACATGTCGATAACATGAACCAAACTCTTCCAGTCTCAGCTACAACCTGAGTGTTTGAGTGTCAAAGTAGACGTTGCTCATGAGCAACCAATGAAGACCATAGTCTGGCATTATGCAAATTTGTTACATTGTTATGCAGGGACGTAACAGGAAATGAGACTGGAATTGCTGACAACTCGTTTCACCATTTTAGAATCGATTCTTTTTTAAGGAGATAATTACTTATTTGTCAGGCACTTTGATCTTTAAAACATTTTACATTCACAAACAGCTATATAAAAAAACTGCATGAAAGGTAATATTTGAAAAAAGCATAACAGAGGCACTTTAAATGTGAACAAAGGAACCGAATCCCTTATATATTTACCTTTCCTGTCTTGGGATCCACGTAGGACAGTGTGTGTTTCCTCCAGTGCTGTTCATAAGGCTTCTTCACTTGTCCCTGCAGGGGTTTGGTATAGTCGTACTCATCCACACGGTCCTGTAACAAAAACAGGGAAACAGAAACATTAAAAAAAAAAAACATTATCAACATGACAGTTGTGTCTTTTAACACTATGATTCCTACCAAGCTGCAAAACCAGATTATACATAACTGAAAACAACATTCCATGTCAATGAATACACTATATACTGTTCTATGCACTACATTCTATTTTATAATAGATAAGATGTCCAAGTTAGACAAAAATGTACAGAGCACAAAAATCAAAGAACTTTATTATGGCTCTGTTAATGGTACAAAATATTGTTGTCCTTAGACAAGCATGCTTGTTTCAGAAAGTTGACCTTGAAGTCCTCGCGAGCGTGAGCGCCCCTGCTCTCTTTACGGGCCTCAGCAGAGACGATTGTCTGCACTCCGTTCAACATCAGATTCTGCAGCTCCAGAGTTTCCACCAGATCAGTGTTCCACACAATGCCTGAAGACAGAAAAGATGAATTTATTGTACAATGCTATAAGAACCATCATACTGCAGAGATAACAAGCCTTTTGTACAGTAATGAAGATTATCAAATGAACAGCAAAAAAAAAAAAAAAAAGATTCAATTTAGATTAGACATTCTGATTAGCAAATACACTGGCTAGTTTGGGGTCCATTTTTTTATTCTCTTATGCTGGTCAATACAGTATTTATTTGAACAAATATAAAAACAATTAAACCATATTATTACATTTTGAAAAATGTAACATTTTCCATTTTAATATATTTTAATGTGATGCAAAGCTGAATTTTCTGTATCATTACTCCAGTCTTCATTGTCACATGATCCTTGCAAAATCATTCCAATATGCTGATTTGCTGCTCAAAAAACATTTCTTCTTATTATCAATGTTAAAAAACTGCTATATAGTTTAGTGGAAACCGGGATACATTTATTCGAGATTATTTCATGAATAGAAAGTTCAAAAGAACAGCATTTATTTAAAATTATCTTTTGTCACATTATAAATGTATTTACTGTCACTTTTGATTCATTTAATGTATCCTTGGTGAATAAAAGAATCCATTTCTTATCTTAAAGATATTAGTGACCCCATACTTTTGAGCTGTGGTGTATGTTTGTGTTTTGTAGGGGTATTGAATTTCTAAATGATTTGATTTCTCTTGTGCCAGTCTTCTCTGACCTCTGTCAAATGTCTTGATGTCATCCAGCGAATTGTAAATAGAGTCCATCTTGTCACAACCCTCCTTCAGGACATCCCCTGTGCGGAACACGGCAGCGTGAGTCTGCATGGTCTGAGAAAGAAAAACAGAAATTAAATTTAAATTAAAATATAATAACGACCACTGGAGATCATAAGATGAGGCTTCAAAGTCTAAACAGTCAAATTCCCATTTGATCTGTCAGATAAATATTGTGTTTCTTTTAGGAACTAAAGAACGTGCCTTCTGCATG
The DNA here is from genome assembly GCA_030578275.1 of Meda fulgida. Classification (NCBI taxonomy): domain Eukaryota; kingdom Metazoa; phylum Chordata; class Actinopteri; order Cypriniformes; family Leuciscidae; genus Meda; species Meda fulgida. Next base: position 27,374,756 of record CM060634.1, on the reverse strand, counting down.
TTGAGCCTGATTTCTGAAGTTCTGGTACTGCCGTTAGAAAACCGGATCTTGTCCAGATTAGAGACAGATGCTTCTCCTGCATTGGGTTTCAGAGGGGAAAGCTTCTCTCCTATGTGACAGGATAAAAATATCACACAATTGTTTAATAGTTTGTAGAATACTATTAAAAAGTATTAAAGTGGTGGTTGAATAAATTGAGTTGCTGTGTAATGTTGCTGTTTGAGCATAAACAACACTCAAAGTTTAAAGCAAAGGGAGATATTTTCTTTTAAAGAAATCCCTTTTTAAGGACCACAACGAACGGCTGGTAGGGACTACACAAGCTTCCTCCCGGGTTAGTGACATCACAAACATAAAATATACATAAACCCTGCCCCCGGGAATGCGATTTATAGGTTATCATGATACAATATGCTAATGACTAGAAGATAACTACACATAAGCTACATAAATTCATCAACTAACCATTCAGAAATGTCCTGTTGCATTCTACATGTTGTCACTTCTTGAGTCTCTCCATCATTGTTTGAACATAAAAGGCTAAACGTTTTTGAAATTTTCAGTGCATGTCTGTGTGAGTTAAAAGGACATAAGCTCTTGTAGCTCCGCCCTCTGTGCCGGAAGCAGCAGCTCATTTGCATTCAAAGGAACAGACACAAAAAAACGGTGCGTTTTTTGCTCACCCTCAAAAAGTGACAACTTTAACATGCTATATGTAAAGTTTTTATCTGTGGGGTATTTTGTGCTAAAACTTCACATACACACTCTGGGGACATCAAAGACTTATTTTACATCTTGTGAAAAGCGCATTATACCACCCCTTTAATTGTTTTTAGAAAAAAAAATATAATAATATATATATATATACAGGTCCTTCTCAAAACATTAGCATATTGTGAAAAAGTTCATTATTTTCCATAATGTAATGACAAAAAATAAACTTTCATATATTTTAGATTCATTGCACACCAACTGAAATATTTCAGGTCTTTTATTGTATTAATACTGATGATTTTGGCATACAGCTCATGAAAACCCCAAATTCCTATCTCAAAAAAATTAGCATATCATGAAAAGGTTCTCTAAACGAGCTATCAACCTAATAATCTGAATCAACTAAACACCTGCAAAAGATTCCTGAGGCTTTTAAAAACTCCCAGCCTTTTTCATTACTCAAAACTGCAATCATGGGTAAGACTGCCGACCTGACTGCTGTCCAGAAGGCCATCAATGACACCTCAAGCAAGAGGGTAAGACACAGAAAGAAATTTCTGAACAAATAGGCTGTTCCCAGAGTGCTGTATCAAGGCACCTCAGTGGGAAGTCTGTGGGAAGGAAAAAGTGTGGCAAAAAACGCTGCACAACGAGAAGAGGTGACCGGACCCTGAGGAAGATTGTGGAGAAGGACCGATTCCAGACCTTGGGGGACCTGCGGAAGCAGTGGACTGAGTCTGGAGTAGAAACATCCAGAGCCACCGTGCACAGGCGTGTGCAGGAAATGGGCTACAGGTGCCGCATTCCCCAGGTCAAGACACTTTTGAACCAGAAACAGCGGCAGAAGCGCCTGACCTGGGCTACAGAGAAGCAGCACTGGACTATTGCTCAGTGGTCCAAAGTACTTTTTTCGGATGAAAGCAAATTTTGCATGTCATTCAGAAATCAAGGTGCCAGAGTCTGGAGGAAGACTGGGGAGAAGGAAATGCCAAAATGCCTGAAGTCCAGTGTCAAGTACCCACTTTCAGTGATGGTCTGGGGTGCCATATCAGCTGCTGGTGTTGGTCCACTGTGTTTTATCAAGGGCAGGGTCAATGCAGCTAGCTATCAGGAGATTTTGGAGCACTTCATGCTTCCACCTGCTGAAAAGCTTTATGGAGATGAAGATTTCATTTTTCAGCACGACCTGGCACCTGCTCACAGTGCCAAAACCACTGGTAAATGGTTAACTGACCATGGTATTACTGTGCTCAATTGGCCTGCCAACTCTCCTGACCTGAACCCCATAGAGAATCTGTGGGATATTGTGAAGAGAAAGTTGAGAGACGCAAGACCCAACACTCTGGATGAGCTTAAGGCCGCTATCGAAGCATCCTGGGCCTCCAGAACACCTCAGCAGTGCCACAGGCTGATTGCCTCCATGCCACGCCGCATTGAAGCAGTCATTTCCACAAAAGGATTCCCGACCAAGTATTGAGTGCATAACTGAACATAATTATTTGAAGGTTGACTTTTTTTGTATTAAAAACACTTCTTTTAGTGGTCGGATGAAATATGCTAATTTTTTGAGATAGGAATTTGGGGTTTTCATGAGCTGTATGCCAAAATCATCAGTATTAAAACAATAAAAGACCTGAAATATTTCAGTTGGTGTGCAATGAATCTAAAATATATGAAAGTTTAATTTTTATCATTACATTGAGGAAAATAATGAACTTTATCACAATATGCTAATTGTTTTAGAAGGACCTGTATATATATATATATATATATATATATATATATATATATATATATATATATATATATATATACAAATGACTTTATAATGCCTTAAAACTCCATTCGTCTCATGTCTAATAAAGGGCACTTATCAATTTGGAGCATTCCTTCATAATATCTGAGTGTTTTTAAGCTACCTGGAGTGTTTACGTCAGCAATAGTCAGGGCACAAGCGCGTCCAAACACAACTAGATCCAGCAGTGAGTTGGCGCCCAGGCGGTTGGCACCATGCACCGATGCACAGCCGGCCTCGCCACAGGCGTACAGGCCTGGCACCACCTTATCCTCTCCGTCCTTATAGGTGATGACCTGAGAGGATTACAGAGAGGATATTAGCATTATGTTTAATGAGTGTAGAATGGAAACAGTGAGTGTTTAATTAATCAAATGAAATATTAATGTACACTTACAGTATCTTTCAAATGTTTGGGGTCACTAAAATGTTTCATGTTTGTGAAAGACTCTTATGCTCATCAAGGCTGCATTTATTTGGTCGAAAATACATTAAAAGAGTAATATTGTGAAAAAATATTTAAAAAAATAATAATTCCTATAATGGAATAGCTGAATTTTATCATTTAATAGTCTTCGGTGTCACATTATCCATCAGAAATCATTCTAATATGCCTATTTGGTGCTCAAGAAAAGTAACAATTATTATGATTCTTATTATTATCAATGTTGAAAACATTTGTTGTTTTGCTTAATATTTTTGTGGAAACTGTGATACATACAGCATTTATTGGAAATTGAAATATTTTGTAGCATTAAGCAGTTCCAGTTGTAATACAAAATTGTAAACAAACTGGTGCCAAAACAAACGGTGTGGGTCAAGTAACCCTACATAATTTTGTAATTAAGGATTATTACTTAAAAGTGCAGCAAGTGATTTCTTGAGAAACACAAACACACCCCTCCCTTCATTGCTCCGTCCCCAAAACGCACAAACACACAATGCAAGAGTAAGTGTCTCTTTATCATAGCTCAAGCGAAAAATAAATTGAAAATGACGAATTAACAAAAAAGGAAGAATAAAAAGTTAACATACAGCACACAAGAGAATATACAAGCCAGAGTTTGTTGTTAGTCGCCAGCAGCTCCAGACAAACAATGACACTCAAAACGGTCCTTTTACTAGAGCTTACAACAACAGTGTATCTTGCTTCTGTGAAACAGCAAAAACCAATGTAACTTGCGTATAGAGCAGAAACATCGCAACCTCGGCATCCGTTTTCAGGCCTTCCCGTTCCTTTAGATCTCTCCAGCACTGGAAAACTTTTCTAATCAACATGTGCTTAATCAACATGTGCTTTCAATACATTCCTGTTGTCTCTCGACAACGCTCTCTCATCATGCACAGAAGGCAGCGCAATACTGCTAATCTGGGCCCTCTCATCCTCACCTCTCACTCTTTCTGGGTCTATGGAATTGTCAATCAGCAGTCAATAAAGCTGACTTCATTCCAGCCTTTGGATCTCATTCTACTCTTAATATCTTGGGCTTGACTGAGACCTGGATCTGTCCAGAAGACTCAGCAACCCCTGCTGCTTTCTCCAACAACTACTCTTTCTCTCACACTCCTCACCAGTCGGGAAGGGGTGGGGGTACTGGTCTTCTCATTTCTAACAATTGGAAATACTCAACTCTCTCTTCTCTATGCAATAACTACTCATTTGAATATCATGCTATTACACTTACAACTCCCATTAAGATCCATATTGTAGTCATATATCGCCCCCCAGGTCAACTGGGAAGCTTTGTAGAGGAGCTGGATGTGCTGCTTTCCTCTTTCCCTGAGGATAGCATCCCACTTGTAGTCTGTGGCGACTTCAACATTCATCTAGAGAAGCCGTATGCAACAGACTTCATCTCTCTCCTAGCCTCCTTCGATGTCCAACGGCTTATCACCACAGATACTCACAAGTCAGGCAACCAACTGGACCTGGTTTACACACGCAACTGCATCACAGACAATATTTTGGTGAAACCTCTCAATGTTTCAGACCATTTCCTCATTACTTTCTACTAATCTACAACTCACTACCCATGCACCACCAACTCCACTACCAGTTACTTTCAGACAAAGCCTGCGCTCACTTTCTCCATCCTTTCTTTCCTCTGCTGTGTCATCTTCTCTTCCCTCACCCTCGCATTTCTCATCTCTGGATGTGAATACTGCAACGGATACTTTATGCTCCACTCTAACCTCTTCTTTAGACAACATCTGCCCTCTCTCCTCCAGGCCAGCACATGCTACTCCCTCCAACCCCTGGTTATCTGAGGTTCTTCGTGAACACCGGACCGAACTCAGGGCAGCAGAGAGGAAATGGAGCAAATCAAAAGTCACATCTGACCTGAGTAAGTATCAATCTCTGCTCTCTGCCTTTTCTGCTGATGTTCACGCCGTAAAATCTTCATATTTCCACAACAAGATCAACAGCGTCTCTAACACACGTTCACTGTTCAAGACATTCAACTCTCTCCTCTGTCCACCTCAACCAACACCCACCTCCTCGCTAACTGCTGATGATTTTGCTAACTTCTTCACTAGCAAAACTACAACTATCAGCAGTCAGTTCTCAGCTTCACACACACAGGAACACAGACTAACCTCTCCCACAGCCAACAACCTTCTCTCCTCCTTCACTCCACTAACCGAGGATGAAGTATCTAAACTTCTCCTCTCTAGTCATCCTACCACCTGCCCTCTGGACCCCATCCCCTCACACCTTCTGCAAGCAATCTCTCCCACACTTCTTCCAGCTCTCACACACATCATCAACTCATCCCTCCACACTGGCATTTTCCCTACAGCATTCAAGCAGGCTCGGGTAACGCCACTGCTTAAAAAAAACAATGTTAAACACATCACTTTTAGTGAGTTACAGACCTGTCTCTCTCCTACCATTCATTGCGAAAACACTTGAACAAGTTGCTTTCAACCAAGTATCATCTTTCCTGTCTCTGAACAACCAGCTGGATGTCAACCAATCTGGCTTCAAGAAAGGGCATTTAACCGAGACTGCATTGCTGTCGGTCACCGAAGCCCTGCGGATCGCAAAAGTTGCTTCCAAATCGTCAGTTCTCACCCTCCTGGATCTGTCTGCTGCCTTCGAAACTGTGAACCATCAGATCCTTCTGTCCACCCTCTCATCACTGGGCATCACAGGTACTCCTCTCCACTGGTTTGAGTCCTATCTCACAGGTAGGTCCTTCAGGGTCACATGGAGAGGAGAGGTATCCAAAGCACATCACCTGACCACAGGGGTTCCCCAGGGTTCAGTTCTTGGACCGCTCCTCTTCTCCATTTACACCACATCACTAGGACCCATCATACAGGCACATGGCTTCTCTTAGCATTGCTATGCTGATGACACCCAGCTCTACCTCTCATTTCAACCAGATGATCCCACAGTAGCTGTACGGATCTCAAGCTGTCTGGCGGACATCTCGGCATGGATGAAGGAACATCACCTACAGCTCAACCTGGCAAAGACTGAGCTTCTCATCCTCCCTGCCAAGCCGTCTCTACAGCACGACTTCTCCATCCAGCTAGATTCTTCCTCAATCACCCCATCGAGGTCAGTCAGAAATATTGGAGTAATCTTTGATGATCAGCTGACCTTCACAGACCACATCACAAGGACAGCTCGATCATGCAGGTTTGCTATGCACAACATCAGGAAGATCAGGCCTTTCCTAACTGAGCATGCAACACAACTTCTCGCCCAGGCCCTGGTCATTTCTAGGCTTGATTACTGCAATGCTCTCCTGGCCGGACTTCCAGTATGTGCAACTAAACCTCTACAAATGATACAGAATGCTGCAGCTCGTCTGGTCTTCAACGAGCCCAAAAGGGCCCACGTCACTCCTCTGTTTATCTCTCTGCACTGGCTACCACTCGCTGCTCGCATCAAGTTCAAGGTGTTGACACTTGCTTACAGACTGATCTCAGGATCAGCTCCCTCCTACTTCCATTCACTACTACATTAATACCATTGATCAGCCCTACCAAACGTGGATGTTTTTTCCACTAATAAACAAACATTGTTATGTTATTTGATTGATACTGTGAAGCTGCTTTGATGCAATTTATATTGTGAAAAGCGCTATATAAATACACTTGACTTGACTACAAGTCTACATCCCTACCAGAAGCCTACGATCAGTCAATGAGCGACGGCTCGTGGTACCATCACAGAGAGCCTCAAAATCACTCTCCAGAACATTCTCATTCACAGTGCCATGCTGGTGGAATGATCTGCCCACCCTCATCCGGAATGCAGTATCCCTGACCGCATTCAAAAGACAACTAAAAACTCATCTCTTCCGTGAGCATTTAACATTAAAAAAAAAAAAAAGTCTCCTTTTCCTTTAAATCCCTGCTTATATGGCTTATGCTACTCCGAGCAATATCTGAACTTTTTTATTTTGAGCACTTCTTGCGTTGTTTTTGTCTCTTCATGATGACTCGCTTGGTTTAGTCCTCAGTTGTAAGTCGCTTTGGATAAAAGTGTCTGCTAAATGACTAAATGTAATATTAATGCGGGTTTTAAGCTTTTGCCTGATTATAACCCTTCTTTTTCCAGTGATATTCCTATGACCTTTTCTCTTTTGTAATGTTTCTCAACCATCTCTCGATCTTCAGTCTTTCCTCAAATCTCCCTCTCTCTCCTCCCCCATCACGAGAGGACACGCCCCCTACTGCTGATTGAATACAAGTGTGTTGTGCCGCTCGGTCTGATCCACTTTCAACAGCGTTTCTCAGAAATCGCTTACTGTACATTTAAAAATGTGTTCCAATTCCAAATCTAAGATGAGCAGTAGTCAAAGTGATGGTTAAAATGGGCAGTATACCTGTCCCTTGTAGTTGGTGGGGATGCCGCCCATGTTGTAATGGACGGTGGGTAACACTGGGATGGGCTCTTTTGTGACGTCCACTCCAGCAAAGATCATAGCGGTTTCAGAGATGCCGGGCAGGCGAGCGGCGAGCTGCTGGGGTGGAAGATGATGGAGCTGCAGGTAAACGTGGTCTTTATCTGGCCCAACACCTCTGGTGGAAACATGGTGGAAACTCTTTTTTAGAAAGTTAACACCAGTTAATTTTTTCAATCAATCACAAACTGTCTGTGCAAGTGAAGCTAAAAACAAAACTTGCGATTCATTAAATAAGCAGCAAAATGGTGAGACTGTTGTGGGCACAAAATAGCAGTTTATTATTATAGAAAAAATTAAGTATTTTATACCTTCCTTCTCTGATCTCAATGGTCATGGACCGTGAGACCACATCCCTAGAGGCCAAATCTTTGGCATTGGGCGCATAACGTTCCATGAACCTCTCGCCTTCACTATTGATTAAGATTCCTCCCTCTCCACGACAACCCTCTGTGATCAGGCAACCAGCTCCATAGATACCTAAGGGGATTACATCATAGGTCATTTAAAACCAGCCACAGGTTGGCTGAAGGCATCTGGAAAGGTTTGAATATTTATAACTCAGATAATCATGTTTCAACATACAGTAGATGCATGTAAACAGAGCAAAGAAATAGTATTACCATGCATGTAATATATAACTGCTAGATAGATAACATATAGACAAAACTAATTTGACACGTGAGACATAATCAAGTTGTAAACTATACTGAAGAAGCAACTTGAGCACACCATTACTTAACAATCGGTGGGAAATATTTATGATGCTTTGACAGTGAAAGTAATCTAGAGAACTTTTCCAGGCTTATAAAAGAAAGAAGCTCACCTGTGGGGTGGAACTGAACAAATTCTAGATCCTGGCAGGGCAGACCCGCACGTGTCACCATGGCATTGCCGTCTCCTGTGCTCGTATGGGCTGATGTACAGCTGAAGTATGTGCGGCCATAACCACTGCACAGAAAATGAGATAAATATCTTTATTTGCACGTTGTAAAAACACACGCTGTATCAATAATATGTACAACCTCATACTGTACCAATAATAATAATTATATAAAATACAATTTTAAATATTACAAATAAATGATTTTTAAAATAATAATTATAGTTTTGTCATTAAAAAATACATTAAAATTTAAATTAAAATGCAATTAGTAACAACTGTAAGAAAAACCTTTTTGAAAAGCCTTTGAATACTCATGTTGTTGCTGTTAACTAACGCACAAAATATTTATTAAGTTCTCATTAATTAACATAAAGTTGAACTAAAATATAATATAAATATTAGATGAATATGAGTTCACTAAAATACATAAAATTGTTAAAACTAAACTAAAATGTAAAAAAATAAATCTATATTGATTATGTAATCAATATATACTATAACAGTATATAAATAATACAAAAATAACACTGCTGAATGCTTGAGAAAGCTAGATCATTTCTCTTACCCAGTGGCAATGACTGTGTTCTTGGATCTAAAACGGTGGATGGATCCGTCCTCCATGCACAGTGCAATGACTCCCTTACACTCTCCATCCTCCATCAGCAGATCCAGGGCAAAATACTCGACGAAGTAACTGGTATCATACCTCAGAGACTAGACGCCAACAGACACAATCAGACAGGGCTCAACAAGTGTTCCAGTTCACGTTCACTCTGACTTTCAGAATCTCACTCACCCGTCCATAGAGTGTGTGAAGAAGGGAGTGACCCGTCCTGTCTGCCACACAACAGCATCTGTGAGCCTGACCTCCTTTACCAAACTTCAGACTCTGGCCTCCGAAGGCACGCTGGTAGATCTTCCCGTCCTCGGTACGGCTGAATGGCATACCAAAGTTTTCCAGCTGAAAAAAATATAACATCCGCTGATGAGATTGGTGGAAATCGCAATCTATATCAGTCATACAATAATGTCTGAGTTAAAGACAAGGAAACAACAAGTCAATAATCATTCTTCTTATCCAATTATTCCTCTATACTTTCAAAGCAATAATGACAGTGACAGGTCATGTGATCATCTCTCACCTCCACCACTGCAGCAGGGGCCTGCTCGGTCATGTAATGAATGGCATCCTGGTCTCCCAGCCAATCAGATCCCTTCACTGTGTCATAAAAGTGCCAACGCCAGTCGTCGTCCTCCATGTTTCCTAATGCAGCATTAATCCCACCCTTTTTTTTAAACGTTAAAATAAATAAATAAAAAATATAAGCAGTGAGCCAATACGGATAAAATCTTTACAAAGACCATATGCACACACACACGCTTTTTTTATCTTAAAAAAGATAGGCAGAGCGTAATACTGTCATATTCTAAGGGAATATTAATTTATTTTGTTTTTTCTAAGAGGTGTAAGAATATTAGAGGTGTCGTTTCAAAGGTTGAGCTGCCTTGTGAACTTTAGACTTCTTGAACTGAAAATCCCTGCACAGCTCTCAGACGTTCTAAATGACAGATTCTCATTCAGTCTCTTCCGGAGCTAACCACATGATTCTGATGCATTAGATTAGAGTCTTGATATTATTCATTGTCCTTTCGGGAAAAAAAAAAAATTGTTCCAAAATTAAATATCAGCAAACCCCGAATTGTAAAAACTAGTATTGTTATTCTGTTCCAGTATATGTGACCCTGCCTGTGAAAACCCAGCTAAAGTCATTTTTTTTGTGATTCACTGTTTTCTACATAAAATCATCCTACATAATGTAAAGAACATTCTGTGAAAATATAACCTTGATATCTTTAATATTGATTGAGTAAGGCTATGTCAAAGATTTGCTGAATTTCGGACTCAGAAAATCATGTTTTTGAGAAATTCCATTTTTAAAAAAAAGCTTACTTTTAAAACTGCAACACATTTGATCCATAGTTATCCTGCATATGTGCCATATACCACATTAAAGCTGAGATTCTACCATTTTCAATGATTTATGAGAAAATTCTTAAAGTTTTGTAAAACAGGGCTATGTTTGACTAAACATAGCTTTAAAAAGTTTTTTATGATGCACATGTCCAAAAAGCTAAAAGCTTAAAAACTTTGAAACGAACGGGGGTACCACAAGTGCTTGATTGTAGCAACAATTACCAAGTCAATTCAGTGGAATGATTTGTATAACTTTATTAGTAAAATGAAATATCACTGAAAAAAATGTCAATAATACATAAATTATTATATTAATTATTAATTATATAACATTTCGGTATAAAATCTCATTCTCTTACTGGGCCACTGTGTAACAAAGAAATTTCAAGGGATGGTTCACCCAAAAATTACAATTCTGTCATCATTTACTCACCCTCATGTTGTTCCAAACCTGTACAAGTTTCTTTCTTCTGTTTAACACAAAATAAGATATTTTAAAAAATGTTAGTATCCAGAGAGTTGACGGCACCCGTTGACTTCCATAGTAGGAAAAAAATACTATGGGTGCCGCCAACTGTCTGGTTAAAATATGGTTAAACATTCTTTAAAATATCTTATTTTGTGTTAAACAGAAGAAAGAAACTTATACAGGTCTGTAATGAGGGTTAGTATGACTAAATCATTGTTGTGTGAAATACAGACAAACAGGAAGGTTGAAGCGGACTTTGTCAATGTCCATTCAACTTTTGATCAATGAGATGTTGCGTCAGCACAGCAGTCCGCGACTATTAGAGCTAGAGCCCTTCAGTTAGGGAAACTGGGGTTGTGTGTAGTCACCTTCATTTATTCATCACTTTTAACAGTATAGATTGTTTCAAAGCAGCTTTACAGTGATAATAGGACATTTCCATGCATCCTAGGGGTCACATCATTCTGCAAATAATGCTGGACCAAAGCAGCTAGGTGATCCTTGAACACAGCATGCATATACATAAAAGTGTCATAACACGTTTCCCCATTGAAATACTTGCAGTTGCAAGAGAAACCTATTTTCAGTTCCACATCTTGACTTCCAGCATTAGAAGCAAATTCTTCTTGTTGGTGTTCGCTCTTCAGATTCGCCAGACCAGCTTGGGGTTCAATCACCAAAACTGGCTCCTCCTCATCATCATGTTGGTCACTGCTTGAAAGAGCAAGGAGACATTTTTCAATTCAAAGCAGGAGACCTATACATGATGGTGTAACATGCAAGAATGGGGTGGGGGGCTTATTCCACATTTAAAGTGGATAATAAAGGATTTTATATGAAGATAGTTTTTCAGTTCAGTCAGACTGGATCTGATTAATTGAGGGGAAGGCTATGAGTGGTAAGACTTCAGTTCAGTGTGTAATCAAACAAATAAACAATGTCATAAACGTGATTAATTTAAACTGACCCAATCCCAATCAACAAATCTGTAATAAACATTTAAATCGACTATTTTTGCATCACAGGATTAATTCTGTGTTAGCATTACATTAGCTGAACACTGACAGTATACAGTAGATATAACGTTACATTTGTTTAGCATTAACAAAAAAAAGACAAAAACTTACCGTCAAATTCCTCGTCAGTTTCGTCCACGAATGTGTCCATCATCCTTACCATCATCATCCTCCAGAAATTAAATGACTATAAAACCGGTTATATCATAATTCCACCGAGGTTAATATCAAACAAGCTGTTTAAGCAATCAACTATTTTCCGTTCCTGCTAATGCTTCGGCGGCGCCATGTCAGATAACTTAGTTCATCAAAACAACGCATCACCATCAAGCTAAATAATTATATTGACACGCAACAGGCCTAAAATGTCCTTAAAAAAAGATTATTGTATTGGCAGAGTATTGAGCTACAAAACAATTAAGCTATTCTTAATATTGGCGATGACAGGAAACAATCTCCACAGATATCTGAACCCGGCTTAAGTCGCTTTTTTTCTGTGTGCCTTAACTAGTGTTGAAGTGATTGCCGCTCGTGCGGATTGATATAAGGTCTGTTTACTCTTTCTTATGGTAGAAAAGAAGTTCCTGAACCGAATGGTGTTAGAATCATCAGGTGTTGTTGCGCCGAAATAAACACAGAGACGATTGAAATCAATGTTTAGGAAGCCCACGTCCGTTTTTTTTTTCTCTCGCAAAAGTTTAACGTAGTGTCAATAAAATCATTAATTTCTGTATTTATCATGTTATAAATGAAAATTCGAGTATTGCATCTCAAATACTTCGATATAATCTATCATTTACAGCAATAAACACACATGACCTATTTTTGTCATTTTTATGGCTATGACTACTTTGACGCTCTTTTACTCATAATTAGATTCTGCGACTTTAGCCGGGGGTTCACAGACGGGGTCACATATGAGAGGGTATAGGAGACACATTATTTTTTTACTAAATAATAATAATGAGAAACACAAGAGGAAATCTCCAAACCTGTGCGGCCACTGTGTGAGAACGGGTGGGGAAAAGTTTGGTGACACAGGCTGTGTTGAAGCCGGCCTCCGACAGACCGAAAGCGGCACGAAGCCCTGCGCCACCGGCTCCCACCACGACAGCATCAAACTCATGGTCTACTACTGGATAGTGAGTGGAGATCTGAGGGGACAAATACCCGAAACACAATGATCACACAAGGCCACTCAACTATGACATCTAGTTTACCTACTTTAACGTGATGTCTGGAATTAGATTTCAACAGACCCTTAATGTTAGTGCATATAAATGCCAATGCCAGATCCTACATGCAAAATGAAACCTGCAGAAACCAAACAAGTAAGCAGCATAAATACTTACACCATCTGAGACTTTGGCATCTCCCTTTTTTCCATAGATGGAGAAATGCAATTTGCGGTTGCTCGCCTGGCACACGGCTGGCAGCTGGATGGAACAACAAAAACATTTAATTCGTTTTTAATTTAATTTTAAACTTAAAGCAAACTAAGCAAAATCATATCTGTGATATTTATCTATGCGTTTACATTTCAATGCTTTACCTTCATATATTCTTGAGAATATATTTATTTATATTCATCTTTATCTCCTGTCTGTTTGAATTTTTTTTTTTTTTTTCCCACCCTGTATGTATAATAAAATGAGGTTACACTTTATTTTAAGGTGACATACAGATTACTACATGTACTACCTAGCTAATATAGCAATAACAGTAAATTACGCATAATTACAAGTAACTAACCCTAAACCCTAACTTTATAGTAAGTACATGTAGTTAATTAATATTAATTTTAATATTACTCAGTAATTTACTTATCAGAGTAAGTAAAATGTAACTATGTCACCTTAAAATAAAAAGTAACCTAAAATTATTAATAAAATCATAAATAAAAATAACATACAAATGCGTTTCATTATTAGTAACAAAGCATCATTGCAATACAACACAGATAGTGACAGCACTCAAATGTAAGCTGGTCTTTATTGGTGACATAACAGTGCGATGTCTGATTATTGTGTTTTATTTGAACAAAATATAGGTTGAGCAGTTATATTGGAGACTTATAAGATAAACCCATTTGCTGTGCTTGTTTAAGTTTATGATTAGTAGGACACATATTGCCATAACACATCCACAAACAAACTTTAACAGGTGACTAGCTGTCAGTTATGTCTGTAATAACACTAGCCAGCCACAACTCTTAATTCAAATTTCATAGCAGTCTGTATTCTCATTATCAATTGGAAATGAAATAAAAATCATGCATTCAAACACTTCAGAAGAATTCACGATAATAATAACATGAGCTTTCACAGTATCGCATGGCTAATGCTAACGCTGTCCGCTTGACCTTCAATAGATCTATGAATACGAAACATATAAACTTCACTTCTATGAAATTACACATCACATTAGGTTTAAAACTCTTCAGTATTACTGATAAAAGGATAAGCTCCATAAATTAAACCGTATCATAAAATGCGTTTACTCATGTAACAAAGACACTGATACTACGTAACGGTGTTACCTAACACAGCAAATGATGGTTATAAAACCAACACAGAACAGACTACAATGTATTACAGCGTCATCTCAGTATAAAACAATTTAATTCTCGGCATGCAAAGGCCAAATTCCATTACAATAGAAAGAATGTCCAAGATCTGAGATGACTTACAGCTTTAGATGACACGATCTTTTTGCCGAGGACACGGGAGGCTGCGCACACTGCAGACATGTTGCTCGATTCTGTCTAAAACGTCTATGCTTGTGTTTGGAGCTCGTGTACACTGTGATGTAAGCGGTAAGTGAAGTCCGACTCATTTCCACGAATCGGTTCTTTCGAAGAGTTAAAAATATTTGGTGAGTCTTTTCCCTGACTCCACAGCGGGGCGTAGCTACTGCAGTGTCATCGATTAGGTTTAAAGAAAAAAAAGTAGCCTATAAAGGTTTGTAGCCCACCTGATAAAAAAAAAAGTCGTTGAACTTTTCGCAACATCAGCCAAATCCTCACTTTAAATACTCTTACTTTCAGTTCACTGATCGTTCGAAGCTTTTTCAGTCATGGGTTCGGTCTGCTTTCGTGAATGGGTCTGGTCTGTCTCTGTAAACTGTTATACCTACAAAAACAAACGATATTATTTAAAACAAGTATAAGTGCTTACTATATAGTTAATGATAAAACAAATACGACACAATGTGAATATTTATCTTGATAAATGTATACTTAATAATAATAATAAACAAATAATTGAACATCATTGCTTCGTAATTTTTATAACAAAAATATTTGAACATTTATCACTTCATTTAAAACGTGATTACAGTAAAGATTGTTGTGTATACATGCAGAGCAAATACAAAGGCTCGACCGGGACCTCAACCAACTGATTGAAGATCATATTCAAAAGAACGAATCGGTTTGAATGATTCACGAATCTGTTAGAATGATTCACGAATCGGACAACGCCTACCAGTTTCCCAGCTTCAGTGAGGACCGTACCAATAATTGTCCACGCTGGGGGGGATTTGTTGTTAGCGTCATGCTAAAAAAGTCAACCATGTATTTATACTGGGTGGAGTTATTTACTGTAAATGCCACTGTATATAATATAGCCTTCACACTTTAAATAACAAGCGTTATTTTTGTCCAAGAACATTAACGCAGTTGTTAGCTTTACCTTGTCATGGTAGCGACTATTTGAATCTATTTGATAACGGGGTCAAGTCAACTTAAGGTGCTTTGTATACTTGCAAGGTAACATGTAACGTTAGTATTGTATTTCCAGCATGTATTGTGCTTGCATGATTAATGGGACGTTTTCTTTGTTAAATATAACTAGCCAAATCGCATATGCATGTGGTGGAAACAGGAAGTATCATATTTCAACTAGGATATGGTCCTGCGCTGCTCATATTTCAAGTTAAGAACTAAATGTAAATGCTACATCAGTTTCATTATGTTTGCATAAGGACAATAATGCATCATTATAAATAAAAAGTGGGCATTTGGTTTACAGTATTTACAGTTGCAATTCCCTTTTTATATCATATTAGTTATATGTTTGATTTAGAAGTATGTGTTTGTTTTTCAGCTGCAGTCCCCATGAACAACCTGAATGACCCTCAGGACTGGAATATAAGGCCAGAGAGGCAGGGTGATGGTGGTGACAGCAGTAAGTGGAACTATGCCTTCCTGGTGCCCATGCTGGGGCTCGCTGCCTTTCGTAAGTACTACACAACACTATTGCCCTTTTCTAGTGTGTATGTTTTAATTAAGTGTACTTACATTTTTATTTTTTTATTTCTCATGGGGATGGATTCCTAGGATGGATCTGGTCCAAGGAGTCTCAAAAGGAAATCGAGGAGGCCAAGGTCAAGTACGAAAAAAACATAAAGACAATCCAGAAGGACCTGGATGTGAAGTACCGACAGACACTCTCTGAGAACCGCAGAGAAACAGTTCAGCTCGAGTTTGATCTAGAGAAAGAAAAGCAGCGGGCACATGGCTACCGTCAAGCCCTGGCATCCCAGAGTCAGCAGCTCGAGGAGGAACGTCGAGGCATGAGGTTGGAACGTGAAGCTCTAGAAAACGAGAGATCTAGATTGCGTTATGGAGGACCTGGTGGCGCCCTCTTCCACGAGGCTTTGCTGAAGGAAAAAGAGCGAGAGATGAGGGCTTCACTGGCTCTGAAGGAAGTAGAATACAAGCTTGTGGAAAGGCAAAGGGCCTTTTGCAGTATTTTGGTGCCTCGTGAGAGGAGGGTGGAGATGGAGAAAGACCTTCTGGTTCGTACGGCCAAAGAGCCAATTCTTGCACATCTGGAGATGGAGGACGGTCTCAGGGATATTTTTAAGAATGATCGCAGTTGCGCAGAGTATCTCAACACAGATGAACGGAAGAATGGAAGTCTCATGTGGCTGTATCTCAGATATTGGCAGCTGCAGGTCACGCTTCAAACACACCAGAGAGCTGAGGCTTCTATACTCGGGATACAGACAAAAAAGTGACATTGGTAGAACAGAAGTGAATCTATATCAGTAAAATGATGTACCTGTATTTTAAATGACCACATTGCCAATAAAGTTAATGAGATTAAAAATGTTTTTTATTGATTTATTTGTGTGAAGAACACACAAATTTGTACACACAGTACTGAACGTGTCAATACCATATACAGAGTAAAATTCCTCATATTTTACTATTACCTAACTATTTTTAGGACTAATAGTCAATATTCGAATATTTAACAAAACTCATCCACACCTCGTCCATCCTATCTAAATAATGCCACTGTTGACATGATGATACCAGAAAGAGAGAAGCAGTCCTTATCCGTGTGAACTTTTCCTGGTGTGGATGTTATTCGGAGTGTGTAATATGGAAATCACATATTTAATTTACATTTATGCATTCAGCAGATGCTCGATAGCGACGTAAAATACAGAAACATAAACGGTGTACCAGAGCAAACAACGTTCACAGTGTGTTGTACAATGCCAGATTAATTAGAAAGGTAGGAAATACAAAAATAAAGTGCCACTTAAATTAAAAGTGTTTTTAAAGTGCCACTTAAAATCAAAATCCCTGACTGAATTATAAGTAATGCAACGTAAAACATTCTTTAACAAATAAAATCAGGCCAGCTCATGTCTCAATAGGGGAGAATTTAAATAAGCTTTGCATTTGCAGAACCAACCAGAATAAATAGTTGAGGGTGGATAGCCATAAAAAAGATTTGAGGAATAACAGCATTGTGTCCTTCAGTCTATTTAGATCTTTCAAGGCAAGCTAAATTAGTCTTACATATTACATGAAGCCTTAAAATCATTTAGAAAAAAAATAAAATACAGTATGCATACCAATATGAGTTGTGTAACAACATAAAGCTACCACACATACTAATTTGTAGAAACATGTTGTTACTTGCAGTGAATATTTTTTCTTCTTGAAACCAGTGAAAGCAAGTAATTCGAAGATATCAAGATATCTGCGTCGGGTGCGCGCAGTAGGTACGGTATAGCATAAGCACAGACAGCCCCAGAGTCCTGAAGGCCTGCGCAGAACAGCTATGTGGGGTTTTACAACACCTCTTCAGCCTGAGCCTTGAGAAGGTCCCACTGCTGTGGAAAACATCTTGCCTTTTTCCGGTGCCAAAAAAGTCTTCTCCATTTGCCCTCAATGACTACAGACCGGTTGCCTTAACATCTCATATCATGAAGGTTCTGGAGAGACTGGTTCTGGCCCATCTGAGACCACAGGTGACACCTCCATTGACCCACTGCAATTTGCCTACCGCCCTGAGGTTGGCGTGGAGTATTCTATCATCTGCCTGCTTCAGCGAGCTCACTCACACCTGGATAAAGCTGGCAGCATAGTGAGGATCATGTTCTTTGATTTCGCCAGTGCTTTTAACACGATTCAGCCTTTACTGCTGCAGGAGAAGCTTCTGAAGATGCAGGCGGACACCTCCACAACTTCCTGGATTACAGACTACCTGAAAGCCAGACCACAGTTTGTTCGACTGAGGGGTGGTGTGTCTGAACGGGTGGTCAGCAGCATAGGAGCACCACAGGGGACCGTTCTCTCACCATTTCTATTCACGCTCTACACTTCAGACTTCCAGCACAACTCAGAGTCCTGTCATCTCCAAAAATACTTGGATGACTCTGCAGTTGTTGGGTGTATTAACGGTGGAGATGAGACAGAGTACAGGGATCTGGTTGACTGCTTTGTGTTGTGGTGTGGGAAAAACCACCTCCTCTTAAATGTGACAAAGACGAAGGAGATGGTGGTGGACTTTAGGAGGACCAGGACAACAACACTAAACACGATTCACCTTCTGGGAGAGGAGGTGGAGGTGGTTGAGAACTTTAAATACCTGGGTGTGCACCTTGACAACAGACTAGACTGGAAGTACAACACTGAGGCCATCTTTAAGAAGGGCCAGAGCAGACTCTACTTCTTGAGGAAGCTTAGGTCTTTTAATGTATGCAGCAGGATGTTGTAAATGTTCTATCAGTCTGTTGTCAAAAGCGCAATTCTCTTTGCAGCCATCAGCATTAGAGCCAGTGACAGCAAGAGACTGAACAAGCTAATAAGGAAGGCTGGCTTTGTGCTGGGGTCTGCTCTGGAGCCCCTGGAGTTGGTTGTGGAGAGAAGAATGTTACACAAATTATTCAACATCATGGACAACACTTCACATCCGCTGCACAACCTGGTGGTCGGGCAGCAGAATGTATTCAGCTGGAGACAACTCCGCTGTAGCAAGGACCGTTACAAATACATTCCTACCCACTGCCATAACAATATACAACAACTCTCCTCTGGGCAGGGAGAGGAGACTGAATGACACGTGAATGATGAAGGACACATCACATTATTGTTAAGCATCATACTTTAACACTCTCAATATTTTCAAGTGATGCTAAACTGCACATCCTTGCGCACTGTTGCACTTGTGTATACATCTAATGTTTGTAAATATACATTGTAAATATATTTTTAAAGGAAATTTTGTACATTATATGTTAGTTTTTGTAAATATGTCTGGTCTGTATTTTTTGTATTCTGTGTCAATTTTGCTGCTGCAACATCGCAGTTTCCCCAGGAAAAAGTTTTCTATATATCTATCTATGCAATGCACATGATATTATAAACTAACATTTATTTATTTATTTATTTATTTATTTGCAGTCGAGTGTGCTGTCAAATTTTATCTAACCGTACAGTGATATGATTGGATGACTGGATTAAATGGGCGGGGTTTGCACGTTTGATGCCACCATAGGGATGCCACGCGCCGTAATACACTGTCAACCTACTTTGTCAGGTAGAATAGATGTCATCATGATTTCAATTATCCGCCGATATAGATGCAACAATTCTCTCTGTATGCTCATCTTTAATTCACGACATTTTAAGGTATGACTGTGGAGCGATCTGTGAAACGTACACTATTAAATATTTAACAATGGTGAAGCTTGATGATGACCTACATATGATCGCGGTGATATAAGAAGTGTTGCAGATCTATCTATCTATCTATCTATCTATCTATCTATCTATCTATCTATCTATCTATCTATCTATCTATCTATCTATCTATCATAGGTACTTTAATTACTTAGTGTTAGGCTACTTTTTATTTTTATTATCCCTCTATTATCATCTATTATTTATCTACAGTAACAATAGATGCAATAATACCACCAACACTGGAGATTCTGTTGCCCCAGAAGCTGATGTCATTATTGTAGGGGCCGGTGTTTTGGGCTCCTCATTGTCAGCGGTTCTTGGGCGAGATGAACGCAAGGTTACAGTGGTCGAGAGGAATCTTAGAGAGCCGGACAGAATAGTGGGTGAATTGCTACAGCCTGGTGGATACTGTGCTCTCAAAAAATTAGCCTTGGAAAGTGAGTTAAAAAAAAAATTGAGCACTGCCCAACAATTTTCATTGTAGTTATAATACTGATGATAATCTTTTTTTCAATATATAGAATCAGTAGAGGAGATGGATGCTCACATTGTGAATGGTTATATCATCCATGATGTTGAAAGTAAAATGGTTGTGGAGATACCTTACTCACAAGATCAGACTCAATGTGGCCGAGCTTTCCACCACGGTCGCTTTATCACGGGTCTGCGTAGAGCTGCACTGCCGGAGCCAAAGTAAGACCAACATATGCATCTTACATGTTTAAAATGTGCCATATAATATTGTACAAGTATTTTAATTGAGGATTTTAAATGTTTGTTGAGTGTGAGGTTCATTGAAGGCACAGTGATATACCTTGAAGAAGAAAATGGCTGTCACAGGCATCCAGTACAAGGACAAACTTTCAGGAAAAATAAAGGCTAGTAAAAAGACCACGTTTAAAACATTTTGATAATACGTCAAAAATATGGTATGTTAACCAATAATATTAAATACTTTGCTAGCTTCAACA
The DNA here is from genome assembly GCA_030578275.1 of Meda fulgida. Taxonomy (NCBI): domain Eukaryota; kingdom Metazoa; phylum Chordata; class Actinopteri; order Cypriniformes; family Leuciscidae; genus Meda; species Meda fulgida. Next base: position 27,354,018 of record CM060634.1, on the reverse strand, counting down.
TCATAACTTTAAGAATGAGTGAAAAAAATCATGGTATAAACTGTTATTAGGGATTATTATTGATTACATTTGTAGTAGCCTAACCTCACAAATATCTTTTGAGGATTGCTTTAACATTACAAAGTTGTTAAATAGCTAAATATTTGCTGTATTTTAGGAGAATTGAGTCAGTAGTTAAGCTGAGTAGTGTTTTGCAGAGGTTACGTGCCCCTCTAACAGTGGTGGCAGACGGATGCTTTTCAGAATTCAGAAAGCGTTTGGCCTCGGAAAGAGTTCAGACCTGTTCCAACTTTGTAGGCTGCATAATGAAGGTATGAGGGGCTCTGGTGTAATGTCATAAACTTTTTACTATTTCACAACCACTAAATAATTGTTTTGGAAATAAAACTTAGCAGCTTATTTTAAATTTAAACATAACACACTAGTTTTATTGCATTGGTTTGTCTCCTCAGAACTCTCCTCAGTTCAAGCCCAACTATGCTGAACTAGTTCTGAGCTGCTCTGATCTACCAGAACTCCTCCACTGACACACGCAGTGGACATACTGGGACGTCTCCCCAAAAACCTGAGGCAATACATGATTGAGAAGATCCATCCGCAACTGCCAGGTCAGAGAACTAATATTATTGTCAATAAGAGCATATTTAAATGGATAGTTCCCCCCCAAAAATGATCCTCATCCTCAAGTTGTTCCAAACCTGCATGAATTTCTTTCTTCTGCTGAACACAAAAGAGGACATGCAGGTTTGGAACAACTTGTGGGTAAGTAAATTATGATAGAATTTTCATTTTTGGGTGAACTTTAAAATGATCAAACAATTGTTTCCTAAAACTAAGGTTTCAGTCCACATACATGCTGACATAAAAATGGGATTGAAATGGATTATAGATATTTTAGCAAATTTTCTTTGCTTTGTTGTGCCCGATAGATCACTTAAAGGGGCAGTTTTTGTTGGCCGTACAAAATAACCGTCTGAAATCCATGCCTGTAAGTTTTCTGCCATCATCACCTGTCAATAAACCAGGTAACTGCTCAATATAGATACAACATATGGTAGAGATTCAGCAGTGACAGTTTCTCATTGTAGACTTTAGTCTCCGTAAATCTATAGTACATAGAATTTATTACAAAGAATCTTTATTATTGTTGTTATTCATTTAGGTAGTGTAATTTGTTACATATTATGTCATTACGTGTAAAGTGTATACTGTTGCAACTTGCAACTGAATTATATTAAAAAAAGATCCATCTGTCCTCTTGACAGGAGTCTTGCTTCTTGGAGATGCTTATAACATGAGGCATCCTTTAACTGGCGGAGGGATGAGCGTAGCACTCAATGATGTCATGATTTGGAAAAGTCTGCTTCAGAATGTTCCGGATCTCAGTGACAACGCGGCCTTGTTGCAGGTTAAAAGTCTAGGGTTTTATTCAGATAAACCAGAAGTAAAAAATATTGAAACATTTCAATGATTCAAAAAAGATTTGCTCTTATGCAATTCTCTTACAGTCCGTATATTATTATTCCACCCCATCTATAGGCTAAAAAGAAATTCCACTGGGAGCGCAAGGTGTCTCACTCATTTGTGGTGGATGTTCTAGCACAGGCACTACATGAGTTGTTTGCTTCAAAAGATGGTAAGCATCTGCTTTTATGTTTCTGAATTATACAGTTTATACAAGATCCTATGTCCAAAATCTTAAATAGAAAACCTTCATATTTATTTTGCCACTAGAGGGAAGTCTTCAACCATAAGCCAAATGTTCATCTTCAAAGACTCGCCCCTTATATAATTGTGCTGTGCTGTACACCATAAACACTTGCTGATTATAAAAATATAGATCGTCAAACAATTTTAATCACTGCAATCATAATTTAATATCTTATCATAACTTATCATAATTTGTCTCCTCCGTTTGCAGATTCAATATTATATCTTCGAAGAGCCTCCTTGTGTTATTTTCAGCTGGGAGGGGAGTGTGTCTCTGGGCCAGTCGGATTGCTGTCTGTGTAGGTCCAGACTTCATTACAATCAAACAAACAGCTATAAATGTACATTATTATTGTATGCATACTATATCTAACATCCGTGTCAGTCATCAGGCTGAACCCCCGCCCCTTGACACTGATTGGTCACTTCTTTGGTGTTGTATTGTACGCAGTCTATTTAAACATCAGGGCAGAGGTAAGACAGGACAGAGCAGGAGTGTTGCTGAGGAGCATGGGAATTCTTTATCGTGCAAGTGCCATCATATTCCCTCGTATCTTTTCTGAATTTAAATACCTCTTTTATAGATTTTTTTAGGCCTTTGCAATGATTGTTTACTGATTGATATTTTGTCATATCATCAGACAAAATAATAGTTATTAAAGTCCCAGTTTAAAACCCTTCACTAAAATTGATATGCATTTCTGTATGTAGACTGAAAATATTTTATATAATTACATGCATTTATATTCTTTTTACAGAATGTACATGCACTTAAAACTGTTAAACTTAAAACTGTTAAATAAAAGTTATTTTAAAGTTGGTTTTCATGATGGTGCAAAAAAAGAGAGCAGATTATGGCTTTAGTGACTGTATCATAAAAATCATTCTGCATGCCCCTCAAAATGTAGTTACCACAAATTTTTAGATTACAATCTGTCTGCTGACAAATGGGTTTGGCTCAACTATGCTCACATTCAGAGAAAACTGAGTGTGAAAATGGATCCAAACAATCTAAATTCAATCAAAAAAACCTTTGAAGCCATTTCAGTTCCAGTGGTGGCATATTTACTGTGTTTGACCTGTAACATTGTCTATCCAGTTTACAAAGCTCTCCAAGATTAAAGGTGCTAGCACATTTCAATAAAAATTCACAGGAAAAAATGTTCATTGTTCATTATCACTAGTATAGTGACGCGTGAAGCACAACTCACAGAAGTCACTTTCAAACCATCAGCTTTCTGTTGGTCAACCTGGCAAATTCACATGACCAACTTGAACATGAGCGAAATCTGCATAGGAAACTCTTACACCCTCAAGCCAATCTCCCAATAGCCGTAAAAAAATGTTTTATTGTCAAGTGTAGCAATGCATGCAGCAACACCCACTCAGGAGTCATCTTCAAACCAACAAGCTTTCTGCTGGTCAACATGGCAATTTGTGAGACCATTTGGATCTTAATGCAAAATCTCCATAGGGAAATCTTTCACGCTAATGCAGAATTCTCAAAGTGTGAATTCCAATTGAAAATTTTGCCAAACCACAGTAAACAAAACCGCACCTTTACTTTTTATTTCTCTCTTCTTAATGTACACACACAAAAACACCATTATTACATAGACTTTATTGTGATTAATACATTGATACATAATCTGTTAGGGATCTTTGAAGGGATGAATGACATTTCTTTGAGCTTCCACATGGCCATCAAATACTGGAAGACCAGAAATGTGCAGGTGGCCCCAGAGGGGCGTCCCGAGTCCTTCAGCTCTACGATCTCACTGCATGCAGAGAGCATCAGACCTTCACAGCACTACGCCTGCTCTGACAACAGACGCGCACAGTCGGGTCAAATGTTTGGGCATGTTTTCAGCTGGCCACAATGACAAATTGGCATCTCTGGGCTTAAACTTCAAGTCATAATACTAGAAAAAGAGCCGTTTCCCCATCAATTTTCTGTCTCTGCAACTTGTGTCGATGTGCATCTTTGTAAATGTTGCAGAAACATGCGTTCTCATCATCGCTGTCATCCATAAGCTCTGGTTGCACCAGTCATTTCATCACCCTCGAACGCCCAGGTCACCTTATATATGGTTCCCAGGTTACCACTGACAAGATGAGCCAGTCTCAAGAGACCGGTTACCTGATGAAAACTCACAGCCGACAACTCCACGTTCACATTGGATTAGCGTTAATGTTGTGTGCATATAGAAATGTATTTATTGGGACAAATTTACAAGGAAAATTTACAACTGAGATTATACTTCAAAGACAGTAGCGCAAACCATGTCACTGTCACACATAACAGCAATATGGGAAGTAGTTATGTACACAGTACACTAATAAAGGTATAAATATATAATTGCTATATGTATTTATATATGTATATATATTCCTTCAGATGCCCCGCCCCCCAGAAAGGCTTCCTAAAACATGTTTCTCCTGGCGTAACTACAGCACTTCCAGACAGATCAAAGGACTTACAGGAAAGGGCACCACACGTTAATTTGCATGTTACACCACATTTTTACAGCAACACGGTACTGAATATTACATTAAGTAGTGGTGTTTGGTTATATAGAGCCTGTGTGAGCGCACAGACAAGACATTTTAAAAACAGGGGTTTTGAGGTTAGATATTAAAAGTGCTTGAAATAGATGCAATGCTACAGGTGATGAAGGTAGTAGGACTTAAAACCCAATGTTTTATGACTCCTGGGAAAGTCTGGAGCTACATTTCTTTTGAAAACATTCTGGAACAGCCATTAGTGCCCTTCCTTATCCTCAAGACTAGAGGACATCAGGCAGCAAAAGGGTAAACGTGTTCATATGAAACTTTCGTAGGGACGCCAACGAAGAAGAACCCACCCATGCTGACCATTTCCAGAAATTAAGTGCAATGTACACTGTTTATCTGCTCTGCCTGTATCAGGGCTTCTTAGGAGCCAAGTGGAGGGTGTACAATCAGTTATGGGGTCTAGAGATGTGGCCTCGTTACTTTTGTACCGAGTCTGTGGGGTGGTGGTGGAGGGGCGTGTTATTCAAAGGACCATATTTCAATGTCTTGCACATAGAAGTCCTCCGTTTTTGAGAGCATTGGATTTCCAAAGGTCTTACATGAGTGAGTTCTGCCATGATAGAGGTCGCCATCCAACCACAGGCCGAATTCACCGCTAAAAGGAGAAAATAAACATTATTTTAGACATTAAGTGAAGTCACTGATTAATGAATTGTATGGCATTGGCAACTTTTTCTCTTTACATACCCTCCACCACCAAAAGCTAAGGAATCTCTATCTCCTTTGATGAAGAACATATTGTCACCAGTCCATTTGAAAACCTAGAAAGGTTCAAGTAACTTAGCAATGTTAACAGTCAAGGCGGGAACAGACAATATACAAAGACACAATAAATATAAACTGTATATATACACACACACACACACACACACACACACACACACACACACACACACTTTAAATTAAATATTAAATAGAATATAAAAATACATCATATTACTATTATTGCCTCTAATATACATAAATAAAACTATACATAACCTTCATCTAAGATCTACATCTACACTTAATCTAATCATGTATTCCCACCTCTAAGTCTGGACTGAAGCTGAAAACGAAGGTCTCTCCGGTGCCATAGAAGCCGTCACTGACTCTAAATGGCTCTGAAGCCAGAGCTCCAAACAGCTGCCAAAAATAAGCCGAAAGATTGTTTGAATATTTGATGAACTACATGCTGTGAAACCTATGATTTAGAGAACTACAGAATATTCACAATCTACATATACAGATTTCCAAAAACAATTATGTAAAACCATACAGTTCAGCTAAAAGCCAAAAGTTCAAGCATACCTGTCCTTCACTGTCCTTGATCACCATGAGAACCGGGGAGTCCTGGCTCTGCATGGTGCGATACAGGCTCTTGATGCTCATGCCGTGTTTGGACGTGCTGAACGCCAGTGACCAGGGATAGCCGATCGTCCTGGGTGGGAGGTGCTTGGCCAGCTGGGGATTGAGGTAAAAAGTCAGAAGTGAGTATAGAAAAGCCCCCAAAAGATCAGGACAGTACAGAAAAGGCATTTTGGAAGTAACTTTAAAGTAAAGGTATACTAAAAATAAGGGCCTCTGGGAGCCAATTATACAACTGAAATACCACAGGTAGACAATGAAAATGTCATGGAAGTCCCATAAGCACTATCGAAAAGATGAAGGAGTGGTTCCTTACTCGATATTGCATCAGAGTTGAATATGATGAGGTCAACAGATATGGACCAAAATAAACTATAGCTTGCCTTCTCGATTTGATCGGGTTGCAGCAGGTCACTGGGCTCGTTCAGACTGGGCCTGAAAGATTCGGGTTCTGGGTCACTCTTCACCATGTGTTTGGAGTTCACCTCTTCCTTGGTTGTGATCTGATTAAAAGAAAGAAAAAAAAGGACTGATAAACATAGTTCCAGCAGTTTGCTTTCCCCAAAATTTCACAAATATTGTCTTACATTGAGAGAGCACAACTATGTGGTTAAACCTCTATTTTTATGGGCCACTTTCTTTGGATCTATCTGTACTGCAGGAAAATGGAATCATCAATATCAGATAACATAATCTGAGCTTTCTATAATGCTACATAAATAGCACTCTCAAAGTAAGAAAACACCAGCAAAATTTTGAAATAGTATCATGTCCAGTCACAGAGGGCATCATAAACAGAACAGCTCAATAAAGGAGAAAGTCGCACTACAGGATGTACAGCGACACACATTTATCAGCCAAAAGAATCAGGCTTTAAATCTGGTAATGTGTGCTTCTACATCAGTACAACCTAACTGATGTAGACAGAGGAAGATGGATGGATGGAGATCAGCGAGATTTGGCTGCCAGGAGAATGTTACAAAGGGTCTTACTTTGGGAAGGCTTATCTCTCAGGTAAAGGAATGAAAAGTATAACTCTAGTTAAGCTCAGGGATAAAGGTTAGCAGGAAAACAAGGTAGTTCCCCAACAGCAATGCAGACCAAGGCAAATATCCAAGGACCACATGACAATTTTCCATCCACAAACATCAGACTTTGAGCTGATTTTTGTTTGTTTTTTGTATAGTTATAACAATGTGTTCAATAAAGCCTCGCATTCTTGGATGTTTGCACTGTTTTCATGTTAGTAGGGAATAGGGTTAGTAAGACCTCTTCAACACACTTTCAGGAATGGTTTTTCCTTTAAAATCAACATGAAACGACACTCACAATCCATTTTACGTCAATCATACAAGCTTGACCACTTATTTAATTCTGGCTAATGTAATAACTATTAGAAAGTCTGCATTTCCTACAACATTTACCTTCCAATAGTGACTATATAGTTAAAGGGATAGTTCACCTGAAAATGGAAACTGTCATCAATTACTCACCATCATGTCATTCCAAACCCATTAGACTTTCGCTCAATCTTCAGAACATAAATGGTCAGGTTTATATGCTAATAAAATCCTAAATTAAATCGGTTCATCATATAAAGCAATCACGTCTCTTGGACTTGGATTTTTTTTTTTTTACTATCTCTTTATGAACGTTTTGAAGCTTCAGAGTTTTGAGTGAATAGACTTTCAATGGAGGGACAGAAATATGAGATTTCATAAAAAAAAAAATACCTTCATTTGTGTTCTGAAGCTGAACTAAAGTCTTATGGATGTGGAAAAACATGAGGGTGAGCAAATTATGACCATTTTCATTTTTGGGTGAACTAACCCTATTTACCATTAACACAGCCTTGGTGAGCAAATTATTATTGTTATAATCTAAAAATAAATAATTGATATAATAATATAATTTATAATATAATTGTAAGTTATTACATTTTGATTAAAGAGTACAGAAAAGTCATTGGAACAAGATGCAGTGACGAATCAGACAGTACTAATTTATTAATAAAGAAAATCGGTTTTGTTGTTATTTCATGTTGACTTTAATAGTGTAATGAATGCGGTCTAATGCAGTAAGTCAGAACAAGCACTGCAGTCAAATGCACCAACTTTGTGTTTGGATACTTGATCAAACCCTTCTGGAAGAGGCTCTGGGGGACAGCATATGACTAATTACTATGAAACTTTATTTGCTTTATTTATTACTTCCTCATATTCAAGCCGTCGAAAACCCATCCTGTCATCCAGATATCCAATTTCAGTACTACTGCAGAAACTCTATCAGCCTTTAAATCTCATCTATCATAAAAACGGCTATATCTCAACTCAGGGCCAGTTTTATTATTCCACACTCCACATAAAGACCAGTGCAATCTGCTGATCAAGGGGAACAAATTCTGTAATACAGACAGTAATGCATTCTTATTTAGATCAAACAGTAGAAGTCTTTTTTCATTCAATTTGTGAAAGATCTGATATTGGTAGATTCATACGTGATGATACCCTGACAGTAATTGTCAGTTCATGTTGTAGTTAATGTTCCTTGATCGGCAGACATGATGTGGCCTTTGTGATGGTTTGTGTGGAGTTGAGCTTGTGGCACCTGAAGACGTTTGCAGAGCGAGCGCAGGTCCTCACTCTTTAGAGCATCTATCCGCCGGTAATACTCAGTCACAGAAACTACCTAATGCACAGACAGAATAGTGGTGTTGCATGAGAAACAGCCCGACAGCAAAGAATTAGTATGTGAGGGAAGAGCAGTTACGTAACACACTTCCTCTTCTTCTTAAACTGATCAATTGGAAATGGAGGAAGGGTCATGTTAGTAAGATCAAGACATTTACTTTCTTTGCACAACCTAAATGAGAAATCCAAAACAAAAAACTGCAATATATAACCACTAAATGACTGAGAGAAACACTTTAATTCCCTCTTGACCCATGTGTTTACGCAGACAGCTGCAGTCAGGTCTCATGTGCTGTGAATCAGTGTAATCTAACAGGATTCACCTGACGAGATCAAACAGCACCATCTCAAAGACAGATCACACGTCCCCGAAAAGACATCTGCAATGTCCACAGACCAGCTGCTCATAAGTATGCCATGCCGCAAAACAATATAAAACAGTGTTTTCAAAGCTGAAATATTGAATTTTACACTATGACATGGGTGTAACAAGAGATGTGGCTATGGGTCAGTTGTCTGCATACATTTTTTCTCAAATATATTTATTATTTTGAAACTATTATGCATTTATGACGCATATTTGCTCTCATCTGCAATCCATTCCAGAGATATATCACATAATAAAATGTAAGCATATGCATATAATACCCAAAGTAAATTCACTAACATAGGCTACAGCTGAAATTGTTTCATTAAAAAATGCATTGCCCAGAACTCTTTGGTCCTCCTAGATTTAAAGGAATACTTCACTTATTTAAAAAAAAAAAAAAAAAAAATTATATATATATATATCATCATTTACACACCCTCAAGTTGTTTCAAACCTGTATGAATTTCGTTCTGCTGCTTAACACAACATTTTGAAGAATGTCAGTAACCAAACAGTTGATGGACCCCATTGACTTCCACAGTATGTGTTGTCCTACTATGGAAGTCAATGGGGTCCATCAACTGATTGCCAACATTCTTCAAAATATAGTCCTTTGTGTTCAGCAAAATATTGAAATTTATACAGGTTGAAACAACTTGAGTAAATGATGACAGAATTTTCATTTTTAAGTGAACTATTAATTTAATTTACCAACACTATAACCAAATCCCCTATCCCAGAATGACATCCTAGAAATTCCCTTGGGTTTAACTCCTACAGAAAGCATTCTTTAGCATATACAATCTATGCATATAGGCTGGCTCTTAACATGTTTTTGCAGCTTTTTTTTAAAGAGAAAACAAAGCTTTTCTCATGTAACTATAATAAGGAGGTCGTATTTCGATTTAAAATCGCCAATAATGAAAAATAACGTAATCGTGCGGTGCTGCACAAAGCAGAAAAAGTCGGTTCTGTTTACATCGTCACGCGTCATAAGAGCGTTGCGTTTTAACACAGATGTCAACAAGATAAAATAGACATGCGTTCAAAGCAAAAACTAAACTAGGTCAAAAACTAGATGCAGCGCAAAGGAAATATGTGCGTTCAGTTTCCTTTCGTTGCGATCCGATTAGTTATGAACGACACAAAACTTGTAAAAGGCGACTCTCGAAGGATTCATTTTTCCTGTGGAAAAAACTACCGACAATGCGGTTTGATTCATTTATCGCAAAACTGCGGTAAACATATGGTACGAACGAAATATTAACGTAACGGTAGGATACTACATATTGCACTGTATGCAACTGCAGAGTATGCTAGGATACTGCAAAAAAGTGTCTGCACTGCAGACTTTACTGTCATGTTTAAATTACGTCAATTACTAAGCCTAGAAAGCTACAGCTGCTTGATACATAACCACACTCCATATGCATGTCAAGTGCACTTAAGCACAAGTCACTCACACACACAAACATTAGAACCACAGGGCTCGTTTTTTTTACCAGGCCAAAGCTGTATTTGGGCGTCAGCTGACATCCCTCCTTAATTCTTCTGGAGAAAAACATCACTTCTGCTGAAAGACCCAAGAAATGCAGGTGTATATCCAATATTTAGTATCCACGTGGACTCACTGAGGCACAGACACTTTTAGAAGTGAACTAGAGGCTTTGTGCTGTTTATATCCCACGGGGACCAATAGGATGGCAGGGTAGCAGAAAAGCATGAACTCATGTGGCCTCCTCTGGCCAGCCCAGATAAGAGGCTCCACAGGGCTTTAGTCATATTTTATAAATAATAGCTAAATAGCTATCTGAAAGATATTATAAATAAAAATGCATATTTATGTAGCCTAGAAAAAATGGCTTGCTGAGAGCCGGCAAAATAAAATAAAAACAGGGCTTGGTTATATATGTATAAATAAGTCAAATAGCTATCAGGAAATGCATTTATATATCCTAGCAAATATTCTCCTGAGAGCCAGCAAAATAAAATAAATTAGTAAATGTTAAAGATAAGGTTTTGCAATCTGGATCATCACTGTTGGGCAATTAACTATTGTTGTCTTTATCTTCTTCGTGGAGTTTTCACACTTATCATCTTGACTATAATGCATAATCCACATTTATCAGTCAGATGGTCTTGCTCACTGAAGTCTATAAGTGGTTTAAGAGGGATGATGAAATGATTGTGTCCATTTGCAGACAAACACTCAATACAGTAACAGCCAAGCCAAACGCACATTACAATGAAAAGACATTACATACCAGTTCATCACATCCTTTGAAAGGAAAAGATGTCATTATGAAAATAAGACACTGCAACAAGATATTAAATAGACATTGACAATGACTGGCAACAGGGACAAGCATGCATTCATACTTAATGTTATTAAGTGCATAAACATGGTTGAAGTGGCTGAATAGGACAGAAAATAAAAAGACACACATACACACACGGTCCAATGCTGCTGTGAATAACAGGCTCATGTGTTCGGGAGAGAACATAAACATCACGTAAGCATATTCATGATCACATGTCTATGATAACACAACTGCAAAAAAAAAACATCAGCCTAATTATTAAAGCCACACAATACACACATTTAAATTAAAAACACATGCATTAATTAACATCAGTATTAATATTTATGACAATCAAATAAATCACATTATAAATAATTAAAATTATAATATTTAAATATATATTGCATGAATGCATAAAATACTTTCAAGGTTTTTAGTCATTAACTAGTAGAATTGCAAAATAATAAATGATTAATCTATTATTTATTTATATGTATTATTACAGGTTAAGGCTTGTTATCTTACAGTAGTTGTTGTTCATACCTCCCAGTCCTTGAACGTGATATCAGGCACTGGTTTGTCGTGCTCCCCGCTTTCAGCATCCTGGTTCTTTTTAACCACTACAAACCCAGGCTCTCGGGTCACTCCGCCCAGCCCGTCACCGTACACATCAGGGGTCCACTGGACAAAGAACGCATACAGGTGGTCCGACCTACAGGAAACACACACAAAATAGGTATAGGGTTTATTCGGTGTATGACAGCTTGTTATAATTTAACACAAGATCAGTCCAGATCTTTATTCACGTTGGCATCCTAATACTTTAAAATAAGATGTTTTCCAGTTGGCCATTAATAAAATACCGTGCACTAATGTCCATGACTGTTAGATGTGTTTTTTTACTAAATGAAAAATAAAAGGAAGCCTATGGAGCTGAAATTCAGATATGGTAATAGGCGTTTCGTTTCCGACACATGCTGCGAGCGGTAGACCAATCACAACAGACTGGGCCGTCTGACCAATCAGAGCAGAGTAGTCTAGCGGAAAGGAGGGGTTTAGAGAGACCGAATCTAACTAACCGTTTTAAGACTCTTGAGAAATAAGGTGATGTGCAATGTATATTATGAGAAAATTAAAGTGTTTTTTGATATTGGATGCATGTAAACCTAGGAGACCTCTAAAAACAAAATTAGGAACCCTTTAAAATAGCACAATGAGCACTTAAAATAAAGTGCATGGACAAGTCATGGAAATCTCTATAGTCTTCCTACAGGATAGGATAGGACTTTTTCTAGTGTTTCTTATTTTAGTCAGAAAGTGTAGGAACCTTGTGTAAAGCGCCATACATTATAATACAAATGTTTTGTGTAAACGACTTAAAATAGGGTCCAGGTCTATGCTGATATCTAAATCAACCACAATGCATGTCTGTAGTCTGATATACCACTTTCCTAGATTGCTCTGTTCAATTTATAATGGTATATGTCAACAGCAATTTATAGGTGATTACGCCATGTTGACAGTGATGAAACCCTGTCCTGTAGTTCTGCTAGCAAAAGGCACTGATGTTGAGAGATCATTACAAAGAACTGCAACCATAAACACACACATGCAGACATCCACAAGCTCAGACACATATAGGCCAACACATGATGACCTGGTCATGGACAGATTTGGATGAGATCCATCCAGACGACTCATGGGGACATGTGGCAAAGCTTACAGCCTATGAGAAGTACGCAAGTATGTGTTTTTCAGCTAACATGGCTAACGTTCACTTTGCAGTTCAGAAATGATAAAATGGACCATTGTCATAACTCAAATGGATCATAAGACTGGCCACTAAACTGGGTCAGACAACAGTAGAGCGGTTATTTGTGCTGTCCTTTCCATAGCCTCATCTCTGATACTTAATGAGACATCTTATCCATGGATGCCACCCTGGCAAGAACGCAGACTCTGTTTGTGTGAGTTTAACTGGTCAAGATGGAGGTCGTAAACCATGTGTGAACTATAGAACTCTCATACAAAGTTAAATCACAAAAACCAAGCATGCAAAACTTAAGTCATATAAACACCATAGGTCAAATGAGCGGAAATGTCAGAAGACTAAACAAAGTCAAACAGACACAGGGTGAAATTATGCTTTTTCACACATCACAGAGTGCAAACGTTATGCAGAACAAAGCAATTTTTCAAACGTCATATTCAATTTTCTTTTATGATCATAAATATGGCATCACATTGCACACTCTCACCTGTTCGAGATGATGTCGTTTTAGATAATTATATTGATTAATTGCTCCAGGAAAACCTTGATCCATGCATAATTGAGTTTGGAGATGAAAACACACATATGCAGCATGCAAATCTCTCTTAATTCTTTCTGACTGTGGCTGAATAGCTGTATTATACAGAACTAACAGATTCTGTGATGGATTACATAAGGCTTTGCTTTTGAACATTCAGATTAGTAGGTCAGGTAATTAGCCTCAGTCATTTCTAGTGTCACCAGATAGATCTCATTCCCAGAAAGACTAAAGTACTGACATAGAATAAACTAGAAGATTCATGTAGTTAGATTCTTAATGTTAAGCCCAAGCTAACCCTCATGCCATGTCATGGTAAACATATTATTCTTATTTTTTATATAAAAGAGCTGCTGTGCAAACACTCCCTCCCCAGGTCACCAAGGCCATTTATTGAAACCCTCGCTTATTGTTTTGACATCACATGTATAAAGTTTATACATGTGTTTGCAAGGAGGACTTACAAGTAAAGCAGCAAAAACAATCCAATTAGGATCATAGACGGGGTGAAAAAATGATAACCGCAAAACTAAATCACTGTTTTTTGTGCATGAGAATACACTAATATAAGTGGACTTCAAAAGTTTGGGGTTGTTAAGATTGTCAATAATTTTGAATGAAGTCTCTTATGTTCACCAGGGCTGCATTTATTTGATAAAAATATTGTGACGTATTATTACAATTTAAAACTCAATTCTTCAGTGTCACATGATTCTTCAGAAATCCTTCTAATATGCTGATTTGGCGCTTTTTTTTTAAACATTTTTATTATTATCAATGTTTGAAAACTGTCACCTTTATTTCTAGCAAATTGTTTCAAAACAGCTTTACAGTAATATACAGTAATGTTTTCATTACTTCAATGAGCTTACTTTTTTCCTTAAATTAATACATTGTTTAAATTAATACATGATTAGCGAACTGGATGATTTGTATATGTACATTTCTGAAAACCATAACTTGGACAGTCACCTTTGATAACAGATAACTCTGATTTACAACTCTAAATTGTAATGTAGACATGCATTTTCTGTAAAGCTGCTTTAAAACAATATGTATTGTAAAAAGTGCTATACAAATAAATGTGAACTGAATTGAAAATAATGATTCGATGACGCAAAAAGAATTAAATTCTGCAGTGAAGCAGCTCTAAAAAGACAATAGTACACAGTCATTATTCACCTGAAATCAGATCAGTGTTGATTCAGTTCCGTTCAATAACTGTGTAAAGATCATCAAATATAGAATGAATTCAATTCAGTTCTGCAGAAAACAGTAGTGTCATCATCATCATCATCATCATCCAGCTTAGTTCAGTTCTCATACAATACTGTCAGTGAAGTAAAAATCAATAATATTGCTGAATACTAAGTGTCCCCAAATAAGCAAGCCAGAGGCGACAGTGATAAGGAACCCAAACTCCATCAGGTGAAAGAAATGGAGAAAAAACCTTGGGAGAAACCAGGCTCAGTCAGGAACGGGGGCGGAGCTACGGGTGGGCCGCATGATTGTGATTTCTCTTAGTTAGTGATGTAGCTTTATAGTGGACTCTCCTCTCCTGCTTTGTTCTTTGTTTAAATTTGTCCACGTTGTGGCTGCTCACAGCAGATCATACTTCGCTTTATTAGGTGCTTTAGTATTTAAGTCATGAGTACAGGGGCCGGTCTATCTTTTTTTTCCGTCCAAAATGAAGCTGGTTGTAAAACATGGGGTGATGCTTATTATTCCAGCCCACCCATCATCCACTTTTTGTAGCATGTTTTAAAAAAAAAACATACTTCACCTGAGTCTGGAGCAGTAAAGCAGTAAACAATTCCATTTTAGCAGAGCAGGAAGGTGACATTTAAAGTGGAGTGCAGCCAAACTGGGAATAGCACTGACCTCTCAGAAGGAACAGCGAACCAGTACTCGTGCTTCCTGTCTCTTTGGGCGTACTGCAGCATGGAGGCACTGGCGTGGGAAACAAAGGTCTTCCGCATGGCTCTGCCAACACGCAGGCACAGGAACTTGTGCGACTTGGACTTCTCCTTGCCTTTGGGCAACGGCACAACTGGGACAGGAAACAAACAGCACAACTGCACCTGTTTTTCATAGTCATCTCAGCGTGTAAAACTAAAACATGAATCCTGCATCCCAATATTGTAGCATATTTATGCACGCTGGATGCAACAACATATGCTAAATAAGCTGTCATGTTGAGTGAGCTGATGTTATTAGTGTGCTGGAGAGAAATAAATAAATGGAGGAAATTAAATCTGTGGATCTCCTGCAAGACTAACGGAAAATGTATCTTTCAGCATATTTTTCAGGGCCACATCCTCATTAGACTGCAGCAGTGATACAGCAGGATCAAATGGAGGCTGACACTTCAATATATTTGTAAGTTATGTTATGTCAAGGATTGAATATCTTTTATATAAGCAATAGCCTTGGGGAGAGAGAGCTACAATAAGACACAAGCTTAAAGTCAACATGAAACATTGCAACTCATTTTACTTGCATTTTTTTGTTCGAAGTTCAGAGTAAAACAAAGAAAAGAAGGGACTTTTTTTTGTCCTTTCTGAAACACCACTGGCACCCATATTTGAGTTTTTCTCACTGCTTTTTCAGATTTACCGCTACTTGCTATTTTTGCTGTAGCCTTTAGAGATGCACTGAAACTCTGATGTCAATGATTTTTTCATGTTATGGTTATATATATAAAACCATACTTTGTTATTATGTTTAATAAATATAATAATAAAATAAATATACTTGGTGTCAGATTTGATTTCACGTTGACTTTAACACATGTGCTAAAAGTAGGTTACCTTCCTCTGTACTCTGTCCCTCATCTGCTCCAAGCCCAAGAGCTGGTGTGAAATCATTGGACTTCTTTTGTTCTCCTTCCTTCATATCACTGGTCGATAGCATAGTCTGAGCTTCCACGCTCTTCTGTGACTCATGGGCTTTTGCAGAATCCTCAACAGCCACAGTGTCCGAACAAAGCGACTCAGATGTGGTGCGTGACTTGGCCTCATCTGCAGGCTGGTCCCTCATTACATTCTCCAGAACGTTCTCAGACAGCACCTCATTGGATAAACCTGTGGCATTCAGACTCTGCTCAATGCCACTATCCCTCCCTCCTCTTCCCTCCGTTCCTGTATTTTGTACAGCTTCTTTTACATCCTTTTTGTCAGCCATTGAAGGTTCTTCAGTGGTTGTGGCGGCCTGGTTGATGGTTTGCACAGATTCAGAAGACGCACCAGAGGACTTTATCTGCTGCAGCTCGTCGGAGGATGTTGCAAGGGGATCATCACGGACTGGAGAAAGTTCTGACTCTGTAAAAACGTCTTCAGATAGAGAAGCTTCCGTGCTGCGAGGGGCCGTACTGGTACTGTCGTTGCCCGTCTCACGGATTCTGTGTGCCGCATCGCCTGCATTGAGACGTGGTGCCCTCTTGAGATGGCTTACCTCAGGTATTGAAGGCTCAAGCTCTAGATCTCTGCGTTGACAAAAAAAAAAACATGACACATTGCTACATGACTTCCATTTCCCCGCTAATGTGATCAAAGTGGTTGTTATCATGTTGCTATGCAGTTGCTTGAGTAATCTAAGGGGTTGCTAGGGTGTTGTCTGATCATATAGGAGCAATCATCATATCTGTATGATGTGCAAGTAAGTGTCGCTTAAGTTACTTACGGTGGCACGAGCTCTCGGACCCTGATGTCAGTGATCTCCCGGCACATGGCTGCGGACTGCACCTCCTCCAGCGGGCACATGATCCCGTACTCCTCACATCCTCGCTCCTGCACCAGACGGTCCAACTTATGAGGGTCAAACATGACGTTGTTTGGGGTTACCAGCAGCACACCACTAACTATACCCTAAAAGATTGAGAACAGAGGAGAAAGATGGCAATGAAAAATCAGTAGACCATACACTACTCTTTTACATGTCCAGACTTGATCATCACAGTAAAGAGCAGTACATTTTGTAATTGTATATTGATTATTCTGGCCATAAATCGTCCACTTAGATAGGAAGAGATTAACATGAAATGCAACCAATGTTTTGCATTTGGTTTTCATGTACTGTTTAGGGGTAAATCTGAAATCAGTGATACCACAATATTAGGTCATCATGCAAAATGTAGCCTATATGAGTGATTGCTCAGAAAATACTGTACAAATTTGTGAAAATGTTTGTAGACTTTGTGATCATAATTTCTGTCCGTCCAAAAGTAACAAGTACCATATATTTCACTGACATGATCAAAGTGGAATATGTATATATTTATTTATTTTGCAATATTATTCATTTTAATGCATTTTGAAATTTGCAGTACACAATGCCAAGGACACATGCTAGAGCAGAAATTTTTTTTTTTTTATAAATAAAATGTATTTATCTAAAAATGTATATAATGACAGCACTACATGTTCAGAAATATACAAGTACATTAATACATTGAATGTTCAGAAAAACAATATATACATACACAAACATATATATATATATATATGTTTGTGTATGTATATTTATTTTTTCTGAACATTTAATGTATACACACACACACACACACACACACACACACACACATACATACATAAATACATATTTATTTATGTTCAAAAGTTAGGTAAGATTTTCAAATATGTTTTTAATGTATATTCTACATTTCTTCTCTTTATCAATGGTGACTACAGTTGTGCTGCTTAATATTTTTGTGGAAACCATGACACACTTTTGTTCAGGATTCTTTGATGAATATGAACAGCGTTTGAAATTTAAATCCTTTGTAACAATGTAAAGTCTTTACAGTCTCTTTTGATCAATTTAATGCGTCCGTGCAAATTTAATTTCAATTGGGTATTAAGTTCTCAAATTTAAAATAAATAATTCTTACTGTCTCTAAACTTTTGAATGGTAGTGCATATATTTCTAATACGTACGTACCTCTAACAAACTAATTTGGGTAAATCCAGTGACTAGTAACAATCTGTGCGCCTTACTAACAGAATCTGTACACAGAAATCACTCACCTTGCCATCTGTGATGTATTTGCAGTTCATTTTAAGGAACTTTTCCGTAAGAGCCTCTTCTTCCTCGGAGGTGGATGACACCACTCTGGCTGGTCGAGGGGGCCCGTGACATATGCTGTGTCTCCGGTGGACATCATCTGAGTCCTGGTGGGATGAAGATGGTGTGAGAAACCGCTCAATCAGTGGTAGCCCTCGCCACATCACACTGAATATGGCCCAATTGAGCTCAAGGTACATCCTCTAACACCCACACCCAAATATAAACACACACACAGAGTCATCATAACAAGGAGGCTTGGAAATAACAACCCATTAAGGCATAAGGTAGATCCCTTGAGGGCTCTCTGCTATAAGAAGGCTGACAGGCGGAAACCAAGGAGACTGAGGCAGGTTTCCTAACATGATGCTGCACCGGTTGAGTGACTGTCAGCATCTTTGTGTTTTCGTATGTGTGTGAGCTCATTATAGAACAAGAAAAAGAAAAGCTTTACAAAATTTCACATGCATTGCAGCAGAATCCTGAGCTGATACTCTTGGATTTGAGCTAAAATAGCGCAAATACGGGAACACGTTTGACTCCTCGCTCAATATATTTCAACTTCTCACACAAAGAGCTCTGTGAAACACGAGCACACTGCAACCTCTTATACTTAATAAACAAACATCTCTTGCTCATTCAACACTAATAAAAGAAAATCAGGCTGTTTACTGGAGTTCACAACCAAGATAGTGATGCCCACATAGAAACTAAATTTTGATATAAGTAATTTACTAACTGCATACATAAAACTAAATTTGGCGCTTAACAGTAAACATAACCAGCAAATGATGCTCGTATGTAAAACTGCAACTGATAGGCCATGATGGCCCAACACATGAATATTACATGTGTACAGACTGTAGACAAGTATATAAATGTATGGGTGCTGTGAAAGACTGCACAGTTTAGATGCACTCCACTGTGTATATATAATCAGCATGCAGAAATGCGAAAGTCAGCACAGAGTAACATGAATATTGCATGAATTCATGTTTTCATGTAATGTGATGGCAATGTAACATGGCTATTAAAATGACAGGGATATGCATGTGCATTCTTATTTGTGAGCTGCATGTTGATACCTGAAAACATTGAAGTTAGAATAAGCGTGTGCTTGCTTTATCCATCGATGACTCATGAGGAAATGCAATCATATACCCCTGAATCTCTGGCACTGGGCAGCAGAACCAGTAAATCCATGACCATATGGAGCCGGAACTACACACAGTGTCACACACTAATCCAACAGAGGTGACACAATCCATTTGGCAACCTCAAAATGGCAGTCCAGGACATCAATTTGACCCTTAAACCACACGAGGACAGATGAGAGCTTAAAAGTAGCCATGGTGATCTTTCCAAGATATTTTCCTTCTTATTTGTCATCCAGTATCACCAACTAGGGACAAACATAGCTGGAAGGAATGCAGTTTGTCTGAGTACAACAATTACTGGAATCTCTGGCTTCATAGAGGAATAACAGCTGTACCCAAAAGGGAAATTCATTGCCACCCCCTTGTGGACACAAAACTATCTGAGCCTGAGATTAAAGAAATAGTCCACCCAAACTCAACATCATGATATTTGTATTGTAACACGCATGAAATATTTTATGGAATATCTTGAAAGAACTTGCTGGTTATTTTTTTCCATAGATTTATAATTGATGGGAATGGAGTTTCAAACACACAAGCATAAAGTATTACGCATAAGTTGTGCATTATAAAGTAGGTCAAGTCTAGAATTTTTAAAGGGGTGGCAAAAAAGAAGTAAAAAAAAAAAAGTCTAACAACTTAAATAAACAGAAATACATATATGAAAGCAGGTCTTTCAAATGTCTGAGGCATGTAAAGGAGTTTGGCCACTGATTTGGATCTCTTGTCCAATTTAATTCGACAGGCTTCGCTCCTACAAATTAAAAAGCTGGTTGAAGTAAATGGAAAATAATTGAATTGATGTAAAAATGCAAGCTATGCAAAATGATAGTCCATGGCACTTCTATTTCACTTTACATGGTCTATTGCATAAATGTAGACATATAGCATTTGTGTGAAATGATCCAAGCAGTTTCATTTAATAACTTGCTGGTTTTTCAGCTGAGTAAGTCTTCTTATTATACTGAATGGCCCTTAATGAAACTCAACTTATTACATGGATTATTGAATTTCCCCATCCCTGTTCCGAATCATGGAAAAATATGCTTATACACCACAATGAGCTAAAAGATCTTTGGACTTCACAATAGAAAGGTACATAAAACAATGCATGCTTAAGAGTCAAAAAGCATATGCGGTGAACAATATAAAAAGCGCTTGAGTAGTTGCGCGAACTGATCAGTCCTGGGCAAAATCATTTAATCATATATTAAAAGAATGAAAAAGGGCGAGTATAAGCCTGTCCTCTGGCTATGCGATCCCCCTGAAAGCTGCGGATGAACATTGAGGTGGCCCTTACTTTGGTGGCCTTCTCGAGATCAGCCTCTGAAGAGGTGGGGGAGAGGGGGCTGATGGGACTGAGCGAGGGAGAGCTTTCTGCACTGGAGATGTGTTCCGGGTCAGGGACATACAGCACCTGAAGAGCAAGACACCCAGAATTTAGATTTATATCATCTCACATGCAAACAGCAATGGCATTTAGCCAAGTAAAATGAATGAAATCAGTGAATTGAAACAAGCAGGCAGCTAGCTTGATCTCCAACAAAACCAAAAGAAAGCAGAGAGCATGAATTACCGTTTTAAATGGTTTCAGTTCTTACCCTGAGGATTAATGTCAAACTGTGGAGGCACCGAGATGAATTTGCTACTTTAAAGGGATAGTTCACCCAAAAATAAAATTTTACTCACCCTCAAGATGTTCCAAACCTGTATGAATTTCTTTCTTCTGCTGAACACAAAAGAAGATATTTTGAAGAATGTCGTTAAACAAACAGTTGATGGACCCCATTGACTTCCATTGTATTTTTTCCACAATATGGAAGCCAATAGCCGCGTTACCATTACCCTTCAAATTGCGCAAACTGAAATTGCGAATTGAAAATACGCCCATTTATCGCGAAAAAGTTTTCACGCTCGCATTAGGTGGTTTTTCAGGCAATTCGAAAAAATAAATATTTCGCAAAACTGCAATGGAAATTCATAAAAGACAAAAGTATAAGGAATACTGTATTCTAAACCTCAAAGAAATGCCACAATCAAGACCTCGAAGCAGAAATGAGTGAGAAACATCCAGAAACTCCTCATATGAGCCGCTCACAGTATAAGGGGCTTTGCTTGGATAACACACACACGTCTCCTGCGATTAATAATAATGGCCAGTGTGGCTGGGATATACATAATCCTACCAACATCCGTCGCCATGATTTTTGGAATGACTTATCGCAAGAGGAAAAAAATTACGTTTTAGTCGCATAATATCGGTTAATGGAAACACTGTCATTTCGCAATCATTTTTTGTCGACATTTAGAACGAAAAAAAGTGCGCAAATCTGTAATAGAAACGAGCCTCCTGGGCCCCATCGACTGTTTGGTTACCGACATTCTTTGGAACAACTTGAGGGTGAGTAAATTATTAAAGAATTTTTATTGTTGGGTGAACTATCCCTTTAAGAAGGCATTAGAAATTTTCTAGGTGCCACATTTTTCACCTTACTCTTACTACACTAGATACTGGGAAAAGCAATTGACTGGAAGAGAGCTCAGCTGGACATAGAGACCATCTGCTCTGAAAATTACTACACCATACAGTACCTTGCCAGGAACCACAGCGCGAGAGAAGAGTTTGTTGAGCTGGACGAGCTCGTTGGGAGTCGTGTCAAACTTCAACGC
This sequence comes from Meda fulgida, assembly GCA_030578275.1. NCBI lineage: Eukaryota > Metazoa > Chordata > Actinopteri > Cypriniformes > Leuciscidae > Meda > Meda fulgida. The sequence goes on along the minus strand of CM060634.1, from coordinate 27,331,827 downwards.
AATGCTGTTGAGTGTGTCCCGAGACTCCACCTATGCACACAAAAACAAAAGTTATTTTATTAGCTAATAAAGTTCTAAAATGAAGACATCAGCTTCCAAGTAACATGGCTGACTAAGCATTTGAATCTGTTGAAACAGCAAATCAAGGCCCCAGTGAAAACCATCCAATGCATTTTATGAGACATCCACCTGTAACAGAACGCATCATCTAAAATTACTGTTCCCTTTGTCTCCTATCCATCTGTAAATAAATCTTCCAGTGTCATCTAGTATATGTACCATATATAAAATACGCAATAAAACATTTGGAACAATTCGCAAACATCAATTTGGAGACAATAAAAAAATGCTGTAAAAGTCCAAACAAAATAAACCCACAGCTAAAATGTGACCGTTTAAATGTGATTTTCAGTGTTGGAGAAAGTTACTTTCTGAAAAGTAATACATTGCAATATTGCGTTACTCCCTTAAAAAGTAACTAATTGTGTTACTTAATTACTCTTTTAGAAAAGTAATGCGTTACGTTACTTTTGCGTTTTGCGACCTGAGCTGAGCTTGTTTTTACAAACAAAAAAGTTTAACACTTACTTTACCAATCATCTATATAGTCATTTTTGCTTATGGTTTAACTGAATCATTGAAGATCAGAAGCAAGTTACTCAATAAAGTGAGATTAAATGCATAAAAATGTATGTTTTATTTAACATATTTAGTTATTGGAGGTTTGTATAGTATTCTGATTCTGCATTTCACTGATTTTATTCATTTTGAGGAATATTAAAAAATTTTGTGTGCAAGTAAGATGAGTAAATGCACGCTCACATTTAGTCTAGAACTACAATAACCATCATGTTTACACACAACGCCTCTGCACTTCGATTTGTCTCAACATGGGGACAACAGCTGTTAGTCAATAAATGGGCAAAGAAAATAACTTGAAGTAATGCATTACTTTCTAGTTACTTGAAAAAGTAATCTGATTGCATAACTCAAGTTACTTGTAATGAGTTACCCCCAACACTGGTGATTTTTGTCCATTTAATCCTAATGGATTATGTCCAAAAACATAGTGAGATACATAACTAAACAGTTTTTAATAAGCTCTAACTCACCAGGTGTTAAATCAATATCTTTCAAACTTGTTTAGAAGCACATGGTTTGATTGTAGCTGAAGCCAGAGCTCTAACCTTCTCTCAACATACAATATCTGTCCTTCATGGGGAGATGAATGCAAATAGCATTCAAGAATCTCTGAATCTCTAAACACACACAAAAGAGGGCACAGAGGGACGTATTGAGCTGGCTTCAGGATGAAAACTGAGTCTGAAAAGATTTGAAAAATATCTCGCCCCATAAAAACAAAAGCCTCTTTATGCCACAAAAGACACACAAAGACAAATGATTTGATAAAACATTATAGAAACCTAACATCTATAGAAATTACATATCATAAAAAAAGCATCCAGTGAATACAGTCATTATCTCGAGACACATTATAATTGAGCACATTCAGACTGCATGATGCATGAGTGTGTGTTTACTGCAATGGCAACAGTGAGGATTTCATCTTCTGGTGGCTCCTTGCATCTGCAAGATGCGACATTTGTATGTTTTGATAAATCCCCAGGTGGCAGGATCTCAGATCACCGGATCACTCAGTCACCTGATCCAAATCATTGATTCTCATTGGGTATCGCTTACAGTCCAACAGCCGGACATAAATAATTGAGAGCCATCTCTCCGTCTGCATTCAATTTATCCTTTAGAGACATCCTTCACTGAGTCTCACACACATTTGCATATTATATACTGTATGTATATATGTATATATATATATATGTGTGTGTGTGTGTGTGTGTGTGTAATGTGACACTGAAGACCAGAATAATGAGTGCTGTAAATTTACCTTTCCTCTTTTAAAATATATACAAATATAAAACAGTTGCAATATTTAAATTGCAAGAATATTTCACACTATTACTGTTTTTACTGTGTTTTTCCATAAAAAAAATGCAGCCTTGATGAGAATAAGAGACTTCTTTCAAAAACTTTTTTTTAATCACACACACACACACACACACACACACACACACACACACACACACACACACACACACACACACACGCACACACACACGCACGCACGCACGCACGCACGCACGCACACACGCACGCATATAAACAAACATATACATAAACACAAGGTGAAAATATAATAAAGTCTCATATGGTTTGGATGTAATACACTGTCTATTTCAAAAGATGTCTTACAGTTTTTCATCAAATCTTCTATCCACATGCAAACCCCACTTCCAATATCTGCCATGGAATAAAAAACTCATAAGAGGTACATGGATCTTATCACAACCTGAGGAATGAAGTACAGTCGCTTTAGCATTGATTGATTAAGCCCATCAATCTCTGTGGTCACAGGGCCAGAAATCACTATGATTGGTTAGTGTGGATATTAGGGTGTGCAATTACACATGGAAAGTGTATGGTTTCACAACACTGACAATAAGAAAGAGAAAGGTGGGGGCTTAGTTACAAAACAGAAACAGTTCTAGCCAAAAAACTTCAGGGAATTCTTTTTAATGCCATAATAGCAGTTTCATGCCAAACTTTTTCAGTGACCAGGGAATATAGAAAAGGCATATATATCCCAATCCCAACCCCAAGTATCTGGGATGTAACTTGCACCGCACCATTTGTGCTAAAGACACGAATGAGACTGATCAGACGATTTTCCCCTGATGGATGATAAAATGAACAAAACAATCCCAAAAATGGGACCCAAGCCTGGAAGAAATTCAGACAGAATATCAAAGAAAATTTGTGGTGGACTCTTTTGACCTGTACCAATAAACATTCACCTAGCAACCACCCTGATTGCCTTAGCAACTGCATAGCAACACCTTGTAAACACACACAATTCCTTAGGCATCATAGAATCTAGTTTTGCAAAGGTACCACTCACATTTTCTTTTTCTCTAGAAAATGCACAAATCTACTTTTGACACTGATATCATAGTGTATTATAAAATGTACACTACTTGCATGAGTAGTAGCTCGAATTTAACATGCTTTAAGTAAAATCAGACATTACAGACATAATCAAACGGCTAGCAAGAACTGGTGCGCTTTTTTTTATTCTAAGGGTAATGCAGTACAATTATGTGTACAATTTTCTTTGTGCTATACAAATGGCAAATAAAACTTTAAAACTTTGAACTTTGAACATTAAAACCTTTTAACATGCAGTAAAATGGTTGAAAAAAATCCATCCTGATCAGGGTTATTATCGTTAACTAAAACTATATAAAAAAAAGTTTGTTAATAGAAATAAAGCTGAAATATAATTTAAATATTAGATGAAAAACTAAAAAAATTAATGAAAATGAGAAATATTGCCCTGACAACTGAACAGTTGAAACAATAAAATGATTAACTGGAAATAAAAAAAAATATCTAAAACTGAAAATAAAATATGACTATAATTTATTTTATAAAAATCTAAATCTAAATATTTAAAAAGAACAAAAAGTATAAAAAAAATTACAAAAACATCTAACAAAATTACAAAAAATGTTTTAACGAAAATCAAAACGAAAACTGAAAATAAAAAAATATAAGCTAATGCAAAATAATAATAAAAACTATAACAGAAAAAAAATACAAAAAGGAAATAAATAATACTGGTCATAATATTATTTTATTATATTATATTTTATTAATTAGTTTAATCAGATTAATGCTATAATTGATATAAAATAAACTACATTTACATAAATGAAAACTAATAATAATAAACTACACATAAACATATACAAATTAAAAAATAATTGTAAAATTAAAAAATAAAATAATATAATCCCTGTGCTGTATGTACACACACAGACTTTCTAAATAAATCTCTGATCCGTGCACATAAAGGTTTGTCTAAAAGGCAGCCGGCTGACAGAAGCACCAGTGATCTGCCACCCCGTCTCCCAGCATCCCCGGCAATGCCACTGTTACCATGGAGAACGACACCACCTGATTTGAGGTCATCTCAAGAGCATATGGAAAAGCTCTCTCTCGCTTTCTCTTTCTCTCTATCTTTCTCAAATCGTTTAAAATGATAAAGGCAGGCGAAAGGCATGTTTCTGAACAGACCTTAAATGCTTAAACATTAAGATGTCCCACAATCCCATATAGCCATTGTATTACACGCTTTACATATTTTCATTTCACAACACCTTGTTTCACTGCTGCGAATAGACAGCAGGTAAACTACTGTACCAGGAAAATTAAAGTCATTCCTGCAGAACATACGAACAGCACTGCAGCGGGAATGAATCATACCTGATGTGCGCTCACATTTCCATCCCAAACATAATTACATACATGCGGCTGTGTGTACACACATTCATCCTTAGTCAAGCGGACACACACACACACACACACACACACACACACACACACACACACACACACACACACCGGTGCATTATGTAAACAGAGCCACCTGGATCAGACAGACTACACCTACTACTCACCACATACTCCATGGTGCCTTTGGGCCTCTGGAAGGATATCTTCCGGACATCTTTCCTCTCCAGCGCACTCTTTTTCTGCCCGGTGTCTGAAAGTAAACGAGGGAGAGTGTGGGTTACGCTAGTCATGGTCCTCCTCTCTCTTCTCATCTCCTCTGCACTCCTCACGGTCTGTTCCCACCCCCCCACCCCTCGTCCGTTAGCATCAGCCGAGGAGCGACAGAGAGAGAGAGGCTTGTTAGTCCGCTAGCCCGCGCACACATACACACACACACACACACACACACAGGGGAGTGGCTCTCAGCTATCACTGTGTGCTTGGATACACATCTCCTGCCCCGGTCTACTGGGACGTATGACCCAGTCTGTAAGTCTAAGTGTCCCAGTGACAAGAAAATGCCATTAAACGGAGGAGAAGTTTTGTGAATGGGTTATAAATGTCATTTTTATGAGCATACTAATGCGGGGATCAATGCACTAGGCCGGCTGATACCATATGTGAACGTCTGTGAGTTTATAGAGCAGAAGATTTGATTCTGATATTTGGACCTGCCTAATAAAATAAACTACACTTGCATTTGGGTGATTTGCGTTTGGATGATTAAAAAGTCCACTTAACGAAATTTAAAAGAGTTGATATTGTGAAAATCCGGCCAATAGTAGAACCTCGGATTCAGGAGGAACAGTGCGGTTTTTGTACTGGTCGTGGAACACTGGACCAGCTCTATACCCTCTCCAGGGTGCTGGAAGGTTCATGAGAGTTTGCCCAAACAATCCACATGTGCTTTGTGGATTTGGAGAAGGCATTCGACTGTGTCCCTCGCAGCGTTCTGTGGAGGGTGCTCTGGGATTATGGGATCCGGGGCCCTTTGCTAAGGGCTGTCTGGTCCCTGTACGACCAGAGCAGGAGCTTGGTTCGCATTTGTTGGACTCCGGCAGGGCTGCCCTTTGTCACCGGTTCACCAAATCAGACCAGGACCTTCAGCATGCACTGGGACGGTTAGCAGCCGAGTGTGAAGCGGCTGGGATGAATCAGAATCAGCACCTCCAAATCCGAGGCCATGGTTCTCAGTCAGGAAAGCGTGGCTTGCCCACTTCAGGTTGGTGGAGAGTTCCTGCCTCAAGTGGAGGAGTTCAAGTATCTTGGGGTCTTGTTCACGAGTGAGGGAAGGATGGAACCGGAGATTGACTGACGGATCGGTGCAGCTTCTCCAGTAATGCGGTCGATGTACCGGTCTGTCGTGGTGAAGAAGGAGCTGAGCTGCAAGGGGAAGCTCTCGATTTACCGGTCAATCTACGTTCCTACTCTCACCTATGGTTATGAGCTGTGGGTCACGACTGAAAGGACAAGATCCTGGATACAGGCGGCCGAAATGAGCTTTCTCCGCAGGGTGGCTGGGCGATCCCTTAGAGAGAGGGTGAGAAGCTCGGTCACTCGGGAGGAGCTCAGTGTAGAGCCGCTGCTCCTCCACATCGAGAGGGGTCAGCTGCGGTGGCTTGGGCATCTGTTCCGGATGCCTCCTGGACGCCTTCCCGGGGAGGTGTTCCAGGCGTGTCCCACCGGGAGGAGACCCCTAAGAGGACCTAGGACACGCTAGAGGAATTATGTCTCCCAGTTGGCCTGGGAACGCCTCGGTGGTGATGATGATGATGATGTGAAAATCTTCATAAAATTTTGTAAGTATAATCAAATTGGCTGTATTAAGTCATTATTTTGAAGAGTTAAAGTAATGGAAAAAAATGTTGTCATGACATATTGATCTTATTTTTTACAGTGAAGTTTATCGTTTTGTTTAGAAAGATCACAATGCTATGGTTCATCGTTATTTTTTTGTATGATGTATTAAAACTAAATGTAAAATAATGTAAAAGTAAAATAATGTAATAAAATATAACATGCCTATTCCTTGCCTAACACTCAATTTTTTGCAAAAAATGCATCATAAAAACATGAATTATCACAAGTTCTAAACTATGAAACTGTAAAAAAAATCATAATTTCCAATTAAACTGTAATTTTGGTAAATTACGCAAAAAAAATAAGTAATTGTATGTTTTGTATAGCTAAAATACAAGATAATGGAGTTGGACAGATTAAATAAACTAATTTGGCCTACATGGCTGAAAATGGCCATATTTGAAGAAATGCTAATATATCTATAACAAAACAAAGCTCAGTAGTTACAGAATAAACATTGTAGCTTTTACAAAACTAGAATGCCTGTCATTAAAACGGAACAAATCCCATTTACCTTTGTCTGTTCATTTATTAAATATTGATGATAAAAATGTTATTGTGTCTACTACACCAATTCCACAGATTTGGCCCAAAAGGCAGCACAAAAAATGTGAAGAAGGTCATTAGAAATATACTAATAAACACCCTGCATGGCTGCACAATGTAAAAAAATCTATTTGGGCTGTTTTCTAATTGAATATATTTTAAAATGTAATTTATTACTGTGATGCAGAACTGAAATTTCAGCATCATTACTCCAGTCTTCGGTGTCACATGATCCTCCAGAAATCATTCTAATATAATGATTTGCTGCTCAAGAAATATTTCTTATTATTATCAATGTTGAAAACAGTTGTGCTAGTTAATATTTTTGTGGAAACTGCATTTATTTGAAATAGAATGTTTTCTGTAAAAATGTAAAAGTCTTTGCGGTCACTTTTGATTCATTTAATGCACCCTTGCTGAATGAAAAAAAAACGTCTTACTGACCTTAAACTTTTGAACAGTAGTGTAATACCAAAACCTCAATTTGCAGTTGACACAAGCAGCCTAAAAGACCACTGAAAGCAAATCAGCCATGACATTCCCCTTTCTATCTCCTCAGGACATCAAATCACAGCTCTGAGCCTCCTATTTTCTTGGCACCTTCGAGCATGACAGGTTATTTTTAGAAGCAGGTTCCCACCGGTGTCGGAAATGGCTCCCTGACTGATACCCACGAGCAGATGCCTTCACAGACGCTCGCCGACGGGGGTGAAGGGTCTCTGGATAAGAATGGAAGGTGTCCACTTTGACACAAGCTTCCTAGAGTTTAGCAATTCACCCCAGACAAACTAATCAGGATCACCTGGAATGGTACAAGCTGGTGGGATACAACAGGGTTTGAGCAGAATTGAGCATTCCTGATCGCCTTTATCCGGAAGCTGAACTTTTAATTCATGCAGACCTTGAGTATTTTACATTTTCTAAAGAAAATAGGCAAGCTGCAAATAACAGGTTCTTCAAAAGGAAATCATCACTGCTATCACTAATAGTAGTACATATTCAAAGTATAAGACAGAACTTCTCTTAACTAGGCTGAGTGTGCATAATAAACACGTTCTCGTTAAAAGACAACTCAAGGGATGATATACTCTCCGACCTCAACTGATTCTTCATTATTCGAAGATTAAAGGAAGCTGGTGTGCCAATTAAAGGCATTCTTACTCACTGTAAGCCTGATGTAAAGACGGCGTACCAAGATTATTTGAAATGCCAGCTGCACACTTCACCCCAAATGAGAGCCCAGGGACTTCTCTGTCAAAGCACCTGAGCGTGAGGCTGAGGGGTGCTGAGGATACAGCATGAGCATTAAACACGACTTATGCAGGCCAATTTATTCGATGGTGTCCCTTTTGCCATATAAATGTTGCATCATAATGAAACTGCAAGGGCCAGCAGTTTAAGCCAAGCTTTAAAGTGACCAGGGGCCTCATTTATAAAACTGTGCGTAGGATTCTTACTAAAAGTGTACGTGCGCCCGAAACTCAAAAATGGCGTACGCAAAAAAATATTCAGACTAAAAGAACCTGCGCAGAATTCACTTTATAAATCCCAGTCAGCGGAAGATTGTGCGCACATGCGTCTCCTCCCCGAAATAACCATATATGGAGATTACAACGCCTAGTTTTATTATGCATATCCTCATCTGCATATCATTTGCATATGATTATTCATCCACGTGATAACATGTTAACGGTACAAGATATTAGGAAAATATGAAATACGGATGTGCCGTCACATTACATTAATAAAAATCATTTAGTAGCCTATCCTTGACTTGTTTTTGAATAAATAAATCAAATAGTGTAAAATACATTTCAGAGAAAGTTTTTCTCAATCTTTTCCACTGGCCAAATAGTATTTTTAATGTATTTATATTTTTAATGGAAACAGAACAGACAGACCTTGTTGTGCATTACTTGCATGAAAATATTTCCTCAGACAATCTGCTATTATAATAAGCAGTTATCTCTGTAGTTAAAACATTAAAACACAGCATGCCAGAGGAAAAGTGTTCAAAAGCATTGCATCAACAACAAATATTTCTATTTATTGAATATAAAAAATGTATGCAAAAATGCAACTTTTTTCAGTAATGATTTCATGTAGGCTAGTTTAAGTGTTTAACTCCATGAAATGGCATATTTAATCTAAATGTTTATATCAGAAGTAGGCTAAAACATAGTTTAAATCATTATTTTATTTATTTAAACTGTTATTGTGGACATGCACTGTATTTATGATTAGGACTCATAATGAAGATTTACTTCATCACGTATGCCGTTAGATATGCGTCAGTTTCCCTAAACGGCCCAACGCGCTCGCTGCCGCGAACATAAGAGGGGATGGAAATTTGCTTCAAGTGATAGGCTTGGTGAGTGAAATTATATCATCTTTCCTCTTTAGATTTTCTGTCTAAAAGTGACCAAAAAGACATTTAACTCCAGCTCACCATCTGTGTCGCTAAACTGCTCCGTCTCCAAAATGTTCGTACGCATGGGTCAGAGTTTGTGTGACGGTACGCACATTTTCCCATCAAGTTTGTTTTTATAAATCACAACTTATGCGTCGCAAGTGGCGTACGCCTCTTTCAGGGCCTGTTTTGTGTGTACGCAGCGGAAATGAGGCCCTAGATATTGGGGATTTTACTTGCTCAGTTGAGTGCACCATTTAGACACAAAACGGCCTTTAAAAAACTTTCAGATGGAACCTAAGCTGAAAAAAGGCCATTCTGAAACAGTCATGGTTATGTCAGAACATCGAGCATATTAACATATGACCGCCTGAATAATATACATGAAAGTCCATTCAGTTTTCAGAAACTTGACCTGCCCTAATAAACGGCAGCGTGAACTACACCAGTATGCAGAGGTTAACCAATCATGACAGACATAGGGCTGTAGGCTTCCAGTGCCAGAGGATGCAAAGCAGCCCCAGAGCACCAGAGCTCCACCTACACTAGGCTTAAATGTAGGCTTCATTCTTCCTCCAGACATACTGCTGATCCATAGGGCCGAAAAGTTCCAGTTCTGTTTCATCGCTCTACAAAACAAAAAATGCTTTTGGGTCAGTAGTGGTGTATGTCTTGGAGTTCTGGCATGCGTTACGTATGCGCTTTACTGTGCAAGCTGAAACCTCAGTGCCTGTAGCCACCAAGTCTTGCTGCAGGTCTTTTGCAGTCACTGAAGGGTTTTTCTGAACCTGCATTCTCATAAATCTGTTTGCAGCCATTGATAGCTTCCTTTTTCTGCCCCGTTCAGGTAGTGTAACCACTGTTCCTTTAATTTTGAACTTGCGAACTATGCTTCCTCGGTGTCTCTATAAGAACAATTAGTTCCTTCGCTATCTTTTTGTATCCTGTTCCTTGTTTGTGAAGTGCGGTGATATCTTCTCTTAACTTTTTGGACCAATCTTTTGACTAGGCCATTTTCTAAACATGCAGTCAAATGTGACACTCAACAAACCAAGCCAGTTCAGATATTTCATGTGTTGTAGCTCAAGCACACCTGCTGCAACTAATGAAGCCCTTGATTAGTTGCATCAGGTGTGCTTTAGACAACACTTGTTTTACAGATTTGTGCTGTTGTGAGGGATCTTATTCAGGGTGTTGAACAATTTTTAGACTGCGGAAGTAGTTAAAAGTTGCATTTTCAGTTGAATTTGCAGGAACCACTTGAAACATTTGTTGTGTTAAGCTATTTCAATTACTTTAGTTTGATTTGTTCATTGCAAACACCTGAAAGTCTGTAAATTTTGGCAACAAACCTGATTTGCAATGGCGGCTGAATAATTTCGATTGCAACTGTAGAGAAGTCTTAGGCCCCGTTTACACAAAGGGAAAACGCAGATATTTCCCTGTGGTTTGGCCTCTCATTTACATGAAAACCCCGTTTTTATCACAGAAAACGATTATTAAAAACTAAAAACTAAAAACTCCGGCCAAAGTGGAGATTTCTGAAAACGCCGGTTATGTGTTGCCGTGTCAACTGGGAGAAACGGGGTTTTAGGTTCTCTCCTGTCGATTCTGAGGATTCTGATTGGCTTGCATGGCTTTATCCTTCTCCCTACACTGCCGCCCATAGGTTTGGCATAGTTATGATGGCGCTCGACGGCGTATTTATGCGGGTTGTGTGCATGATGTTATTATTGAAAACGGAGGTTGGGGGGGGAATATTCGTTTCTCGAAATACCCGGCTATGTGGATTCACTCCAGAATTAAAATTCGGATAATTTACTCACCCTCATGCGAGTGAACTCTGGAGGGAACTAACCCTTTAATGGTACAAAAGCAAAAACAGGGTGGGGTATCGCCATCTAAATAAAGATTCTTACACTTTAAGAAGGCAGAGTACAAAAACATTTTTAAACAACAGATTTATGTCTGTATATGATCTCCAGACTGCAGCATCTATTCTCTTGCCGTGAGATTTGCTGGAGACCAAAGCGGGGAGAGTTGAAAAGTGTGTAGGTCAGCTGTGAGAAACACCTACTCAGCAGTCTGCTGTCTCCTCCTATCGCCTGTCACATTACAGGACTCTGGAGTCATTACATGGATTTATAAACCGCTGTCAATCAAAGTATCTGTCACTCCTCTCACTCCCCAGCTGCGGGGATAGCACGAGTTACTCGTATCAACAGCTTTTAGAGTGGAGATTGATTATTGTTGAGAAGAGGTTGAAGGTATCAGAATTTATCATAAGACGTTTGTTTCAATCAAATGAAATATAAACCTTGTATGCAATCTCCCAGAATACCCTGGCAACCACACATGTTGAAACGTGGTTCAAACAACACCTGTGAGAATGTGACAGGTATTGAATAAAATGTTAACAAGCATTTGAATTGTACTTAATAGTACAAACCAAATCATTCCATGTTTCACACATTTAGGCAGATCATCTGCATATTCTAAAGTAGGACATCTATTACAGCAATAAAACAGCCAGCCTGCAATCAGTATAGATCACTTTTAGTGAAGCTACAAATGAGAAAAACGAGTCCGGAGGCAAGTTTAGATTTGTGATAGTAAAAACTTCATATATTGAGTCAAATGATCCTTGCACATAGCAGCCTCACTTTGCTTCTGCAATAAATCTGTGATATATGCCATGTAATCTATAGATGAGCTGAAAAATAACATTTAAAATGCACAGTTTAAACAGCTCCACTACACACCTGTCTTGAACATGCTCGCAGCTACATCAACGAAAATCAATTGAGAAGAAAAAAAGGACTCCAATGCGAGAGGACAAGCTCTTTCATTTGTTATTCTGCTTTAGACTGCCTGATGCAAGCATAACCAGGAATTTTGGACTCTTGAAACTGGACTAAACAAACTTTTGACAGCTGGCATGATGCCTGGTAAAGGAAAAAGTAGGCCACAAGTAAAGTCAAGTCAACAACAGGCAATTGTGTCCATGAAGCTTTGTTGTTTTTATTTATTTTATTTTATATTATTTCTTTTTATATTCTTTTATGTAATATTAATAATAATAATAGTGCACACATTCAAACAATACCACTATTTATTATGGAATGTAAAACACGAGTTTAGTTTAATAAGTTTCAATTAACTAGCATTGTTTACATTTTATTAATATGTTACCTATAGCTAGAGGACATACTGCAAGTTTAATACACCCTCTGCTGGCTCATCTTAGTAATGTCTGAAAATAGGTAACCTGTTTTCAACCCTTTAGAAAACAACAATATAGATCACTTATTATTTTATATTTTATATTAATGTCACTTATTTAATTTAAGATAGATGAAAATGTATACACATATATGTATCAGCTAATCAGCCAATCACATGGAGGCATAACTGCCTCCCGCATAACTGCCGCTCAATGCATTCAGGCATGTTGATATGGTTAAGACGATCTGCTGAAGTTCAAAACGAGCATCAGAATGGGGAAGGAAGGTAATATAAGTGACTTTGAATGTGACATGGTTGTCGGTGCCAGGCGGGCTGGTCTGAGTATTTCAGAAACTGCTGATCTACTGGGATTTTCTCACACAACCATAGGGTTTACAAAGAATGGTCAGAAAAAAAGAAATATCTATTGAGCAGCAGTTCTGTGGGAGAAAATGCCTTGTTGGTGCCAGAGATCAGAGGAGAATGGCCAGACTGGTTCGAGCTGATAGAAAGACAACAGTAACTCGATAACCAGTCGTTAGCATCTTTGAACGTGCAACACGTCGAACCTTGAAGCAGACGGGCTACAGCAGTAGAAGAACACACCGGTGTCTCTCCTGTCAGCTAAGAACAAGTAACTGAGGATACAATTCACACGGGCTCACCAAAATTGAACAATAGAAGATTGGAAAAAGGTTGTCTGGTCTGATGAGTCTTGATTTCTGCAGCAACATTCGGACGGTAGGGTCAGAAGCATGACCATGGATCCACCCTATCAACGCTTCAGGCTGCTGGTGGTGTAATGGTGTGAAGGATTTTTTCTTGGCACACTTTGGGCCTCTTAGTATACCAATTGAGCATTGGTTTAAACACCACAGCCTGAGTATTGTTGCTGACCATGTCCATCCCTTTTTTGACCACAGTGTACCTTCTGATCTGATCTGATCTTCTGATGGTTACTTCCAGCCGGATAACGCACCATGCCACAAAGCTCAAATCTCAAACTGGTTTCTTGAACATGACAATGAGTTCACTATACTCAAATGGCCTCCACAGTCATCAGATCTCAATCCAATAGAGCACAGCTGAAAATCTGCAGCTATTGTGTGATGCTATCATGTCAATATGGACCAAAATCTCAGAGGAATGTTTCCAGCATCTTGTTGAATCTTTGACATAAAGAATTTTGAATACTGTAGCTGTACCTAATAAAGTGGCCAGTGAGTGTATATATATATATATATATATATATATATATATATATATATATATATATATATATATGTGCACACTGTATGTATAATGTATATAAATATAGGCAAGTCTGTATGTTTTCACAATATCATGCAGTAATAAAACAAATAAATACCATATTTTATATGACACATACTGAAGAATGAGTATGGGGAAGTAACACTCTCATTTTCCATCCACTCTATTTTAGTGTTTTTCTACAGAAGCTCTGCGCCAATTGCACTTCACTTGAGAAGATTACTTTTTGTGAGTGAGAGAGTAAGTGTGTGTGTGTGTGTGTGTGTGTGTGTGTGTGTGTGTGTGTGTGTGTGTGTGTGTGTGTGTGTGTGTGTGTGTGTGTGTGTGTGTGTGTGTGTGTGTGTGTGTGTGTGTGTGTGTGTGTGTGTGTGTGTGTGTGTTTGTGAGGGAGCTACATACAAGAGCTAATTCTGAGCTGTGAGGTTCAATCTCCAATACAGGCACGCAGCTATAAAAGGCTTTAAAAGCCAAGAATGCCTAACTGGGCTTTTTTCTTGAACCCTTTATGTTTCTGAAAATGGAGAGAAAGCATCCAAAACAACAAATATACTGATAGCATCACTCATGTTCATAGAACAGCCGGACACATTAGATGCAAGAACAACATTTAGGAACATGTACAAGTGTGTAAAGCCGCAGGGAAAATTCTATATCTAAGCCACACTTACTACTAAAACATTTATAAAAGGCATTTATATGAACTCTGATGTGAGGCTGTTTAAAGGAGTAGTTCACTTTAAAATGAAAATGACCCCATGATTTACTCACTCTCAAGCCATCCTAGGTGTATATGACTTTCTTCTTTCACTCGAATACAATCGGAGTTATATTATTACATGTCCTGGCTTTTCTAAGTTTCATAATGGCAGTGGATTGCAACCAACAGATTGAAGCTCAAAAAAGTGCATCTATCCATCATAAACGAACTCCACACGGCTCTGGGGAGTAAATAAAGGCTTTCTGAAGCGATGCGTTTGTGTAAGAAAAATATTCATATTTAAAACTTTATAAAGTAAAAAAAACTAGCTTCCGGCCAATCGAAACATAAGGATTTGACTTAAGTGTAAAGCGTAACTTATGCGAGTGATGCGATGTACTGCTGATATTTACGCTACTTCCGACGTCACAAGTTGCGTAAGTTGCGCTTTTGGCGGAAGTAGACTGCGTATGGCAGTTAGCCGGAAGCTAGAATTTTACTTTGTGACGTGTTAAATATGAATATTTTTCTTACACAAACTCATCGTTTTGCTTCAGAAAGCCTTTGTTACCCCGCCCCCCCCACCCCCCTCTTCAATAAGTTGGTTGCAATCCACTGCCATTATAAAGCTTGGAAGAGCCAGGACGTTTATTAATTTAACTCTGATTGTATTCGTCTGAAAGAAGAAAGTCATGTACACGTAGGATGGCTTGAGGGTGAGGAAATCATGGGCTAGTTTTCATTTGACAGTGAACTACTCCTTTAGGACAGCGAACAAATCACCATGATTAACAGTCTAATCAGTCTGACTTACGGCATCTAGTACACTAGCCCGGCGGAGTTCTGATCAAAGAGCTCTGATTAAAAGATTTTTTTCTCCACAGACAGTTAATAGGGAGAGACCCCCGACTGCTGGAGAACTAATATGGCTGGCCAGCAGCCATATCACCCTGTAGCCCAAGACTGGTTGCCCTCTGAAGCTAAGCAGGGCTGAGCCTGGTTAGTACCTGGATGGGAGACCTTCTGTGAAAACCAGGTTGCTGCTGGAAGAGGTGTTAGTGAGGCCAGCAGGGGGTGCTCACCCTGTGGTCTGTGTGGGTCCTAACGCCCCAGTATAGTAATGGGGACACTATACTGTTAAAGAGCACCGTCCTTCGGATGAGACATTAAACCGAGGCCCTGACTCTCTGTGGTCACAAAAAATCCCAGGATGTCTTTCGAAAGAGTAGGGGTGTAACCAAATTTGCCCAATGGCCTCTGTCCATCATGGCCTACTAATAATATATATATACCAATTGGCTTCATAACTCTGTCTCCTCTCCACCAGTAAGCTGGTGTGTGGTCGGCGTTCTGGCGCAATATGGCTGCCGTCGCATCATCCAGGCTGCTGCACATTGGTGGTGGTTGAGGAGATTCCCCCTTCTATGTAAAGCGCTTTGAGTGCCAAGAAAAGCGCTATATAAATGTAATGAATTATTATTATTATTAATAGCAGAGCTGCATCATCAGGCTCAGGAGACTGAGCTGAAGCCTCGGGCTGCCATCGACCCTGTCCTGTAGGTAACAATGAGAAACATTAGCTGTAACGACAGCGACACTGGGACGTCTCAAAATACCTCCAGTATCTGTCCTTTGGGAAAAAAAATCTTGCTGAAGTAATTACTGCATGCTCACAAAGTTAACTGAGCTTATGGCGTGACTGTCTGGGTATGAAACTACACACAAATGCACGTTTACATGCTCAGCTGAGGGTACGAGCGCATTTATTCACCACCACAACAGCCAGTTCTCCTAAAATGGCCATTAGGAAGCTTGATGCATCATGGCTATTTGTAGTCGTACTCAAAAAATCAGAAGCGGTTTGAAAAGAGCAAGACTATTTCGGTGCATTATTTATGGTGAACTACCTTGCAAAATATTCTTATGCTAGCAACTTTAAAATAGTTTGATCTTGAAAGCCATCTGAAGCTTCACATGAACCAGGTAATCAAAGATTTGTAAAATGTCTCCTTGTTATGCCCTGATGAAATTGATTGTGATGAAGCAAAACTGAAAGTAAGGCTGATACTTTCCAAGTGTTAAAACATAACTCGATTTTCAGTTTCATTCACCACAAAGATAGCAAACAGTAAGTGAGGCTATATTTTGCAAAAAAAACGTGAAAACTTCTAAGAAACAAGAGGAAAAGTATATGATAGAACAACAAGGCTATCTTAGGACATGTAAATCATTTGACCTTGAAGACTGGAGTAAAACTGGACTGTGGAAAATCACATTTAAATTATTATAGTAGGGCGATATACGATATTGATATTTATTATAATATTAAATTACCTACTCTTGATGGGGAATAAAATGCTTTGCACATATTTGTTAAGACCTTGAGAATGAAGGTAAACATTCATATTGTTCACAATTAAACTTCTAATGAATGGCCCCCATGGAATCCACTTTATTTTCCCCTGAACTCTGTATTTTCCATTTTATTTATTTGAGATTCTGTGTTTTATGATTTAATACAAGTTTATATAAACATTAACAATGTAAGCAAGCTTTTAAAATGTACTGAAATGAAAATATAACATTAATTTACAACAAAACATTGGATTTTTATTTTTTGTCAAATAAGTTTAGAACATGGATGAAAAAACATCTTATTTCATTATTACTTTGAAAAGTAAATTTTAGTATGGGCTATATATTTCTGTCATAATTTCTTGAGGTTAAACTGAACTTTTATTTTGTCGGTTTAAAAAAGTGAAGATCTTTCTGTTTTAGTTTGTTTCAGTGTGTATTTGATGGTAGTTTTCCTTAAATGAAACAGTGAAAAGCTTGTGAAGTGACTCTCCCAGAGGCTCTGGAGATGAGTTCATGTCCTCATTTCTTGAGACGGCAGATGCTAAAAACACCGTGAGCGTCACATGTGTGAGTTTGTGTATCATCCATTCACACATAGACATGCACTAACTGGCTGTTGTAGCATTTATTTCTGTTAGATTAATTCATATAGAGTAAAAATGTCCATAACTTATCACCATTATCTACGTACATTTTATTCGATCTCGATATCATTTATCGCTGAGCCCTTTATTTAAATTCTAACAATATTACTGCTTTTACTGTATTTTTGATCAAATAATTACAGCCTTTGTGAACATAAGGGACTTTCGAAAACATTCGAACCTTCGAATGGTAGGATATCTTTCAAAAAGATTAAAAGACTGAGTAAAACCCTTTGAAATGACCAGATCCATCAAGATGTACGTAGCGGTCAGAGGGTTAAAGTGTGTTTATTATCGTTACTGTAAGGGTTCTCTGTCTAGTCTAGAAGCTGGAGAACCTCCTACAACTCAGGAGTAATTACTCTCTCTCTCTCTGTGTGTGTGTGTGTGTGGAGGTCCACAGAGGGATGAGATCCTCTTTTCTCCTCTGATTACAGTCTCAAAGGTATCCATTTCCCTCTTACCACAGGGCCAGACAGCCAGTTCCTGTGCCAAAACTGGATTAAGCATAACTAACAAGCCTCACAGGAATATTCCTTTCCATTGTAAGATAATGTTCATGTTAATGTGTTCGATTTGCACTAGAAGTGTTTTCTAACGCACCATAACATGCTCAGTAAGTAAGGCTAGACCCTAAAATCATTAAGTACTTCAATTAAAACAAATACATAGAGTGATTACAATACTAAAAATGTAATTAAATAGGAAAAAATACAATAGAAATAATAAAATGCAACATAATAACCCAAGATAAGCTGTTATCCTGTTGCTCAGGAAGCTTGTTCCTTAAGAACAGATTATGACATAATAAACGTGTGCAGAAGGGTTACTGAAAAAGACGTAACGCACCTATGGTATAACCTCGCTTGAGCTCTCCACGTCGAGGACTACGAGCCTTTTGGATGTTGGTGGTATTGATCCCCTTTTCTTCAGTTTTGGCTGATCTGGTCACATTCTGTATCATGGGCGACGCCAGCAGGTCTTTGACGAAAGAACTGGCATAACTCTCATCAGGGATGTCCACTGACTGGGACTTTTTCTTCAACCTATCATACAGAAAGGAACAAAATGTGCATTTGATTTAAAGAATTTCAACTAATAATTCTTTATTTCATATGTTTTGTTTGTTTGTTTTTACATATACAATTCAGCAAGGATGCATTTCACATTGATCAAAAGTGACAGTAAAGACAGTTACAAAAAAATTACATTTCAAATAAAGTCCTTTTGAACTTTTTATACACCAAAGAATCCGGAAAAAAGTTTACTCAACTGAAAATCTGAAATCAAAGTTTACTCAAGAATTTTAAGCAGCACAACTGTTCAACATTGATAATAATAATACATAAAAACGTTTCTTGAGCACCAAATCAGCATATTTTCTGAAGGATCATGTGACACTGGAGTAATGGAGTAATGATGCTGAAAATTCAGCTTTCCATCAAAGTTTTAAAATATAAAAAGTTATTTTAAATTGTAATAATATTTCATTGCAGCTTTTACTGTATTTATGATCAAATAAATTCAAGCTTGATGAGAATAAGAGACTTCTTTCAAAAAAAGTGGAAAAAATCTTACCGACCTCAAACATTTGAACAACTTTTGTATGTCTTCAATTTGCAGTCACATATATTTTAGTTAATTTTATACATTTATCTGTTTATTTTTGCCCTGAGGTCCAGGTTTTCTTCACCAAAAGCATTAAGCGGTCCATGTTTGTTTCTGTACTGTCTTTAGCAAGTGAAATGAGCAACAGCGGGTCGGGTCGAACATTCAAAATACATTTTTTACTCATATTTTATTGTCTCTGAACTCAATAACATCAAGCATCTTTGCTGGAATACCACACAAAATCAATACATATTGAATTCTGCTTACTTTGCAGAGTGCATAAAAGAAGCCTTGATAAACATTTTTAGTGCCTCTGCCCCTGAGAGTTCTTTTGGATTTGCAGCAGAAAAGGCAGAAGATGAAGACCGAGGGCTTCAGACCGCACAAGTGATGGGGTCAGACAGGCAGCCCTGTCTAGATGTACTGACCTAGATCAAGACAGAACAGGCTGGAGTCTCACACTCACTCATTCACCCGAGCAATGAGCTCAAGACAGTTCCATGGGTCCTTTTAGGAATTAACCAACCTGCTACCAACCATGTTCAAGCTCAACACGCCTTCTGAAAACTTAGATATCCATATTGAAAAGTGTCATGGTAATGTCAATAAATATTGATCAAATAAAGCAGTTTGCTAAAGGATATTGCTGTTGACATTGGTAAGGGGGTTAATAAAAAAAAAAAAAAAACAGGCTTCATTGTCACAGCAGCTTTTATTGTCCCATAGACATTAAGATGCCATAAATCTGGGCTGAAGGTATCAGATAATGGGCTCACTCTCATTTACGACATGCAATTGTCACGGTAAATGTGAAACTGTTCGCCAGAGCCCTCTCCATGTCAACAGTATTTAAGTATTATCTGCGCTTTCAACCGTCCTCTGCTCGATGACCTAATTACTTGTGGTTTGAGAACTTCCAGAGCATGGGAAGAAAAGAAACAAAGAACACTCACAGGATACCCGCGTCTTTTCACCAATGAATTTCCATTACTTTTTCTGTCGTTTCAGATTACTGGATTTTTTCAAATAATTTTATAGCAACTGCATCCGCTAAAAAAATATTTCTCAGTAGATGAAAGAAATCACTGGTTTAAAATTGTCTAATATTTCCAAGGTTTTCAATGACGATTAATGTTGTTTCTTAGTGAGTGAGACTTTTATTTTAATTTCTTTAGTTTTTTCTATTGTTTAATTAAGTAACAAAAGTAAATGTGTACACGCAGGGTCTCATTCAACACTTCTTGAATGTAGATTGTTGAATTGATTTGAACATTTTAAAGGGTTTTAGTGATATTCACACAAATTTTGTTCTGCAAATGAAGCCCAGTGTGAGGATATTTTGGTTTGGCTGATTATTTATGCACATAGCAATAGCCTAAACACTTTTACCCTTTACAGACACTTGGTTCTTTAAAGGGGTCCATTGCTGTTTGAGCATGAAAAAGGTCTGCACAGACACAGCACAGAGTCTAATTTTCAATATCAGTTAGCACTGTGTCTGAACCCTCTGAAATGCCTCGATTGTAGTCATGAGTTTTCCTCTGGGTATGAACTCATTACAATATTCCTCATTTAAATCATTCTTGCCCACGGCATATGCGAAATAAAGGGGAGTCCTGGTTGAGTTGTGTTAATAGTGTGTTGAAACTCGCGTGACATTTCCCAAATAGGCGAGAAGCAGTTGACCAAATCACAACACACTGGTCCAGCCGACCAATCAGAGCACATTGTGGTTTTTGGAAGGAGGAGCTTCATAGAGACAGGAACTAAACAGAGCGTTCGTTACCAGGCGTTACTGACAGACTGCGAAGAGAGGTGATGTTGCAGTAATAAATGAAAATGTGTTTTTTGAACATTCAAGCATGAAAACCCATTCTAGTAGGCCCTAAAAAAACTTTGAAAGGGGGCATTTTAGGTCCTCTTTAACAAGCATATTTATTTCTAAATCGGGGCCGGTCCGTGATGTAGGCGACACGTAGGCTACAGTAGGCGGTTGTCTAGGGCCCAAAATAACAGGGGAGCTTCAAAAATACGCTCTCCATTTGTAATTTACAAAATACGTTTGTTATTTACAAGTTTTTGCAGAGTTGAGCAATTAAGCCATTCAATAGCAATGTGTCCATTCCGCCAAACGCCAAAATGCGCATAAATTCTAAAAAAACGCATAAAAAACGTATGCGCTCAACCGAGTCGGAAACATATTTATCATTTATACACATTTTCCCAATAAGAAAACGTGCATAAACTACGATGGAAACACATTTACGCGCATCGAGGAATTTAGCAAAAATGTATTTTAATTTTCGAGGAATTAAAAAAAAAAGACATGTGACTTTGCGATGGGACGGTATGGACCAACCAGCTGAGATTGGCTGTGCAACCGGTCTCGTTGCACAGCATCTGAAATGCTATTTTGGTCATTTTAAAACACGTCTGTTTTAAGTCATAAGTCTGTCGTCAAAGTGGTACAGTATAATTACCTCCCAGAACTGTCTTATACGACTGCGTTCCCAAACAGGAATCTGCCTCCAAAATCAAGATAACCCATTTATGAGTTTCGTCTGCGCGCTCTGAGAAGCAAGCAATTCATTATACGGAAAATTGTATAAAAGACATGTCTGTAGATCTCTGAACCCAATCATCAATCAGAGGTGTTTAAGTTATTCAGAATCAGAATAAAAAAAGAAAATAACACTTAAGTGACAAAGATTAGTGCATTAAACAGAACTTTGTCATTCATAATACTTCTGTATCAGCATGGAACATGTTTAATGAGGGGAAAGAGAGCATTAATAGAGATTATGACAGATTTTAAGCTGCTCAAACTCCTGCTGAACTCCTTAAATATTACATAAAAGCAACAGGTGTTATATTGATACCCTATAGGCACTGATCTTATTAGACATTAAAATATGAACTAACTTTAATCTGAGTGTTACTATTCTGATTTAGCCTATATATTACCTAAATGCATTTAGAAGTCAGAAGCTTTTTAAGACATAAAGGGTGACTGAAATATTTTTAAAATGTTCACTCACAAGTTCAAACTTACAAGAAGTAACCACCCACTACACAATCCTCCTAGCAACCTCCTGACAACCACTGAAAAGACCTTAGCAACCCATAGCAACTCTCTGGCAACCACCAATGCCAACAAAAGCCTTTTTTGTAATGAAATTGTTAAATCAAGCAGAGAGCTTGTTATTGCACAAGCCTGATGATAATATGAGGGATATTAAATATTCACATTCTGTGTTGAACTGAGATTCGGACATCAAAGTCTGGAACTGGGTCATTGTTGAATATGTTGTAGCCTACAAGAGCAAACACACATACACAAAAAACACTTCTGGGGAAACTTCTGTTTTCACAAAGTCAAGACGGACATGCACATTTGAATCTATAATAGCAATGTACTCCATAAAGATTTCTGCAACAAGATAACTCCACTGAAACACATAAATAGAGAGACTGCAACCAAACTGTATTTATGCACCAAATTGATTTGACTGACTGGGCTTTTTACCTTGGCCTTAGATGGCTTTTTTTCATGTGCAATGGGCAATTTTAGATACACATTTATCATGAATTTAAAACAATTATTAATTAAAAATAAATAAAATAAAATACAAAACAAAACAATCAAAAAATAATAATAATAATGAAACAAAATAAAATAAGCTATTTAAAATACTTATTAAAAGAATTTCTTTTTTAGTATTATTTGTACATCAATCACTCGTTAATTTTAATATTAAGATTATTTAATTATTGAAGACGTATATAAAAGTAAAGCAGATCACATAATATGCAGAGTTCAACTATGCAAGCAGAAAGATATTCAGCCTTTCTGTTAAAAGTTAGCAGAGACATGTTTGTCTGACAGAAAACCAGAGACGAATCAATTTTTCTCAGAGGTTGTTTTCTCTCTAACCTGTCAAACAGAATTCAAATTATTATAAATGTGTCCTTCAGTTTTGAAATGATGCCCTTGAGTGTATTCAAATTAGTGGTATTTCTCTGGAGATTTAGATGTAATATTCAATTATTTAACATGCTGCAATCAAATGCTTATTATTTACATAAGATTCGATACGACTACAAATTGCACTGTTGCATTCGATGTTTTTTTCCCTCTCATCACTCTTGAAACATCAGCCAAGGTCTCCAGGCTTACGCAAGCACTTGAGTTTCTAGTATGCAAACTGCATAAGCCACTCTAAGAAAAGTACACCGTGTTCCTTCATGCTTTCATAAGTAGACACTCTTGTTCTTTCAAAGTTTTCTTCCTTTCTGCAAAAAATAGACAAGTCAAACTAAATTAAGCAAGGTGGGAGATGTTACAACTACACACGACTAGAGGATGAATCACTCCAGAAATAAAAAAAGATTTGTTAGCAATTAAGGAAGGCCTAAAGGCACTGGTGACACTGAGGAAATTAAAGTTCACTTATACACAGTTTTCAATGCAATATTTTAAGGACCCCAGGGTTTTTTCCACTTTACTGTTCTTTTGCTCAAGGAAAGTGGGACTTCCATTCTTAGGAGATCTTTGAAACTTTCTCTGGTAAGTGCAGTGAGTGTGTTAAATGCAGCTACAGAACAGTCACTCTGAATTAGTCGAGTGTGTTTCTGCAGTTTAAGCGCTGTGGTTAGTTGCCTCTGCACAGCCACACACTGTGTGCGCCTGGATGTTTGTAAGACATATACGCTATACAGGCTTCACATCGAAAACATGCCCAACTATTGCCTTACTAAAAGACTTACATAATTCAGACGGGAATAAATGTTTCATTTATCCCCCAAGAAAAGGCTTTCATCTTACAACATTGTATTTTGTGGAGAACATATGGCATCGCTTCTACTGGTTAGTCTTTGCTGTAAGATTTGGACATCTGTTCAAGTCTTTACAGAGCCTCTTATGCTCACAAAGGCTGTATGTATTTGATCAAAAATGCAGTAAAAGCAGTAAAATTGTGAAATGTTATTACAATTTAAAATAGTTGTATTCAATTTTAATATATTTTATATCATGTATTTCTGTGAAGGCAAAGATTAATTTTTATCATCATTATTACAGTCTTCAGAGTCCCATGACCCTTCATGACCCATGATTTGCTGCTCAAGAAACATTTATTTTTATTATCAATGGTAGTATATCTAATTCTATACTTTTCAATCTTTGGGATAGCCAAGTGGGGGATGGATGGATGGATGGATGGATGGATGGATGGATGGATGGATGGATGGATGGATGGATGGATAAACAACACTTGCTAGATTCGAACCAGATGGAAGCATGACAATATGTAACTTTTTAAAATTACATTATTATGTGTAGAGACCACAAAGAGAGTCAAACTGGATCAAGAAAAGATGCAAGCAAGACTCAAACATATGTTGCCCACATGAACACCTCAGCTACCCCTAGGCAACAACTCATTACGTAATAACTCATTCAATTACAAAATTTAATAAATAAATAAAAAACGTTATCACATGCTAGGACATTTTTTAATATTAAAGTTGCATTATGTAACTTTTGGCCCTCTAGCTGTTAAAAAATGAATGTATTTTGCAGAAGAACATTGTTTTGGCTGTGCTTTGGTCTGTGTGCCTGAGCGGATGAATATGACCCTTCACAATAGATAATGCTTTACAATTAACTCTGTTAAGTAGCTATATGGCAATTTATATGTTAAATAAAATACCGTACTGACCTGCTGAGTAATAAAAATGCCATCTCCGCATCGCTTTCACAACTTTTCAAATCCCTTAGTTCTTGCCATCTCAGAAAACCCAAGCCAATGTTGATTCTTGTTTTATTACGAGCTCTGTCGCATTCTCTTTTTGTGAGCAGACTCTCCTCTGTTCAGCGTTTTTTTTTAAAGCATGTGATTCTCCGGAGGTTCGAGATTTAGCAGCTCCATGTCAACCTTTCTGCCCATTGTGACAACTAACCTATGCCAATCCCACCCAATACATGCGTCAAAGTAGCCGGAGCAACTTTTCTCTATTTAGAGAGACATGTATGGGGCGAGCGACGAACTATATGTACACAATTTCCCATGAAAACCATCCGACAGGTTTAAATATAATAGGCTTACCGTAGTGAATCAGGGTAAGACAATAACACATTTTGGAAGAAGAATTGATGATGTACATTTTGTTAATTTTGAACAAAAACATTACATAGTGTTCCTTTCAATAATTTACTGATTATTTAATTAAATACTCTATTCTCTTGCTTTCTGTTGCAAACAGTTGTTTTTTCCCACAAATGAAACAACTGTAACTAAATACTGTAATAACAGATGGTTTTCTCCTGTTCTAAACAGACAGTGTGGCTTCAGGTAATCAGGTAAAGGCAAAACAGCTCTCAGCTTGATTTAGATGGTTGTGATTAGTTAAACCTGCCACTGTGATCCTTATTCACCTGAACCAAGAAAGCTGTAAACCAATACTTTTCTTTTCTAGCCTTACGTCATGTACTTGCGTAGTTACTCCATTAGCCGAGGCAAATCCAGAGATGAGTCTTGATAATACTGTCACTGGGATAACCTTTCAAAATGACCATGTCTGAGCTCGTAAAATCTTGCATCTGACAATTCTCGTCACAGATAACCCCTTCTAGTTTTAATATAATTAACAGGAAGCTATGAAAATGGTGGAATATATCTTTTTCCAAGCAATCCATCACTGTTTCTTGCAGAGATAACAGCCGCAGGTAAAAATAACTCTAAACCTCAAAGGACCTTCCAAACATCCCCAAACACTGCTGAAATAGGCATGAATGCATTTTGACTGGCACAAAGGAAGAAATAACTAACAATATATAAATAAAAGAGGCTCTTTAACAATCCCCAAAACAGCCATCAATAAAACAGAAATGGAGTTGGTCCTCTTTAATGCAATTGGGCTGGCCATTAGAGCACGTCTGAAGCCTTGAGAATATTTCATCCTCAGAATAGTGGAATGGAAAAATGCAGATTATGGCATCCATCTAGCAGGATGACAGCTGTGCAGTGGGGAAGGGAGGGTGTGCTAGGGGTTAGAGAGGATTATGTAATCCTCTTAATATCTTTACACTTCAACCCCCTAATGATGCTTTGCAGGGCTAAAACAAAAAATTCAAGAGCCCCCTGCTTATGTTCAGCAATATCCCGTTTACAACCTGCATTATTAGAATCCAGGAGTATCTTCACCTGGGGTCTATGTCATTTAAATGAGAATGCCCTGATCTTATCTCCTGTGGTTTCCTACCAGAGCTTTATTGTCATCACAAAGTTCACTTTTAGAAAACTCATTGTCCTCCTCTGCCTTGAACTTCCTCTCTTGAAGTGATCTGCTTTTGTATGTGCGTGTATGTGCCTTGAGCATGGTGCAGTCACATTGAATTCATGAGAATCAAGTCATGTGGTCATACTGATTTATGGTCAATCAATAATTTCATGATGCATATGTTTTGAATGCAAGTCAAACAAGTATTTATACTGTTGTTTTGGTCCATGCATCAAATAGGATGATTAGCTATTGTAAACAAATGTCCATTGCCTGCCATTACTCTACAAATCTACCAGTAAATATTGCTGTTTAAATGCATGCAACTGACAAGATTAACAAAATAATTTGTTAAGCATTTGCATAAAAGCAGTTTGCAAATAACACTTTGTACTTAACAATCACAAATCTCGCTGATACGATGTTATTAATTTGTAGGTGGTTGCCAAGGTGTTGCTATGCCGTTTTTAAAGCACATTGCTTTGCGGTTTCTAGGGTGCTTCCCAGTTTTTTGGTCTCTAGATATGATTCTGGTCCCTCCTTTATTCAAATGTATGGGCTTTTTGACTGTTTTAGGCTAAATATGACAATAGCACATCTCTGAATAAATTGCACAATAAGATGTTTCGTTCATGTGCATAGTTTCACAGTAAAGTGATATTTAAGGTTAGTGATTTGAATGTACATTTAACCCTAAGTATGTGCACTAGTATTAGTCATGCTTGACTCAAACAATGGCACAGATATCACAGTTAAACCAGCAAAAACAATGCATGTAAAAACAGTGTAAACCACTACTGTGTACTGACCTCTTTGTGTTGAACATTCTGAGTCCTTGTTATCCTGTGTTGGAGGGGTGACACAATGACATCGATAGGCCAGCTCTATAGAGTGGACCTGTAGGAAGAGAGTATGGTTACAGGGAGAGGTTCAATCAACATCTCATGGTATCAGGTTTAAGAAAAATCCAAGGACCAATAACCTCATCTCTGTAAGGGGTGTGACCTCTATGGGTGAGCAAATTACAACTGACAGTCACAAACCAACAGTCTTGAACAAAATCAGAGGGAGCTGGACAATGTTAGTTTTATGCTCACTAATTGCCGACCAGATGGTGTTTGCCAAGGGATTAGTTTGTAGATTTCCAGTCTACAGTCTTATCTTTGGTTATATAACTTTACCAAAGAGCAGAAGAAGTCATGTAAATGACTATTGTCCACTTTGCTTGGAACCACTAGAGCTATCTCTATGCTAACTCAATTATACTGTCAATAAGAAACCAAGGATCAGTTTTAATTGACCTGCCCTAAAGGCTATTTAAATTCTAATGACTATAATTCCAGTTTTTCCACTCTCTATTTGAAATGCATGATATTGAATATATCAATATTGAAATATTTGCAGACACCTGCCTTTGCATAGGTCTTATTTCAAAACCAGCACAGTCATACACTAGGTCCTAAAACATCTTGTGCTCATCAAAATCTAGGTTAGCTAATAAGATCAATGTCGAGTTAAGTCATTTATCAACTAGGGCTGCCCGTCCAAGCAGAGTGCATCAATAATGTACGAATACGGCCAGTGTAAGATATAGGCACTGGTAAACCCTCTGTTATTCTACTAGTTAAAAACCTACCTCAACCTAGGCACAGGCCTAGTTTAAAAAATCATTGGTATATCAAAGATTTTAACACGTCAAGCAAAAGGAAACGTGTTTAATCTCTGGGATTGGTTTGGGAAAGTAGAAATCAGCAGCCTGTACACAATGGTAACCAGAAATAGCATGGCTCCTGGTCTTAATATTGATGAAAAGAAAAGGAGATTTTAACTGAAGACTGTTTCAAATGTCTCTTGTCTTAGTGCTGTAATGGATAACTTTATGAATGGAAATGGATTTTCCTTTAATTGAAGATGACCTTCTGGCCATCTGGTTTCATTAGAGTGAGCCATAGCACGAAATGACAACGGTAATTGTTCTTCCTGTGATGAAAACAGATTCAGTGCACTATAATCCAATTCCCCAAGACCATGTCTAAACATTGAGGATTTCAGGCCGATGCATATACAAATAAATTCACAGTATTTTGCCAATGAATGCATTCAATCCATTGCAAACTATGCAGTCATAATAACATTAAACTTACTGGGTCAACCATATCTATAAATTAAATGTACTTTTATGTGCATGTTGCAAGGTATAAATACAAAGTACGCTGTTTTGCATTGGATCAAAAGTCACTAATGAGCCACATTAATAAACATCTGGTCCATATATCACACAACAGCAGGGAGCGACCCAAGCGCACAAGGATTGGAGGGATGTGGCCCCTGTGAGAGAATAACTACACTCGTTACTTACAGATGCTGGGTTTAGCCAATTACTTTATGAACGGCAATTTCCACCACTAGTGAATAAGAAAAATATAATATTTCTTCTTAACCATCGCTGTAACGGTCACCAGCTGGAGTGCCCTTGAGAGCCACCAGAGGGCACTCCAGATAAGACTATGATCACTTCCTCACAAACTACATTTCCCATACTCACTGCCTGGACTCATTCACACAGATCACATTCACCTGTACCTCATTGTCACTGATTTTATTCACCTGTGTCTTGTCATCCTGCTAGTCTCAGTCTATATATACCATGTTCATTCATTCACTCACCGTAAAGTCTTGTTGTACTGTGTGTCTGCATTTCTGAGCGTTTTCCCGTGTTTTGTTTATTGCCTTTTTGACCTTGGACTGTGTACCCCGTTTTCTGATAGTTCTGTTTACCCTGACCTGGATTGTTTACTGGACCTTGCTTCTCGCCGCCTGCCTCGACCATTGCCTGTTATCTGGTTTTGTTCTGTCTCTTCTCCATTGTCCTGTTTGCACATTCTTGACCCTGCCTGTACGACTATTCTATATAAAGCTGCATTTGGATCTTCACCTCCAAGTCTCGGAGCAGTTCATAACAGAAGACTTCGCCAGATCCAGCAGCAATATCAGCCATGGACACAGCAGTCCAAATCCTGTGTCTCCGTCAGGGGAATCATTTGATTGAGGAGTACGTAGAAGATTTTGTCAAGCTGGCACCTTTCACCTCTATGAGCGAGGAATGCCTGATGATCTTCTTCCGAGGAGGGCTATCAGAACCGCTCAGTTCATTCATGCCCTTGCAAGAGCCTCACGGGACATTAGAGAGCTATATTGAACTGGCCCTTCTGTTAAGCGGTTCTGTGTATACGGTGGGTGTGGTAGATGAGGAACTCCGTGAACCCACCGTATCCCCTCAGCCAGAGCCTCACGTCAGCCACGTCCAGCCAGAGCCTCACGTCAGCCACGTCCAGCCAGAGCCTCACGTCAGCCACGTCCAGCCAGAGCCTCACGTCCAGCCACGTCCAGCCAGAGCCTCACGTCCAGCCACGTCCAGCTAGAGCCTCACGTCCAGCCACGTCCAGCCAGAGCCTCACGTCAGCCACGTCCAGCCAGAGCCTCACGTCCAGCCACGTCCAGCCAGAGCCTCACGTCAGCCACGTCCAGCCAGAGCCTCACGTCAGCCACGTCCAGCCAGAGCCTCACGTCAGCCACGTCCAGCCAGAGCCTCACGTCAGCCACGTCCAGCCAGAGCCTCACGTCAGCCACGTCCAGCCAGAGCCTCACGTCAGCCACGTCCAGCCAGAGCCTCACGTCAGCCACGTCCAGCCAGAGCCTCACGTCAGCCACGTCCAGCCAGAGCCAAGGTCCTCTTCACCTCTGGCGCCGTCCAGCCCAGAGCCCTCACCTCTGGCGCCGTCCAGCCCAGAGCCCTCACCTCTGGCGCCGTCCAGCCCAGAGCCCTCACCTCTGGCGCCGTCCAGCCCAGAGCCCTCACCTCTGGCGCCGTCCAGCCCAGAGCCCTCACCTCTGGCGCCGTCCAGCCCAGAGCCCTCACCTCTGGCGCCGTCCAGCCCAGAGCCCTCACCTCTGGCGCCGTCCAGCCCAGCACCCTCTCGGAGACGGAGGAAGAGGACTTCCCTTCCTGAGCCTCCGGCCGATCCAGAGACGCTTCACGTCACTTCTGCCGGGCCAGAGACGCTTCACGTCACTTCATCCGAGCCAGTGTCTACGGACCAGATGGCCGTCGTCACAGAGTCTGTTTCTGTTCCAGAGCCAGTGCCTGTTCCAGAGCCGGAACCAGAACCAGTGCCTGTTCCAGAGCCATTGCCTGTTCCAGAGTCAGAGCCAGTGTCTGCTGTACCTGAGCCGGCGGCTGTACCTGAGCCGGCGCCTGTTCCTGAACCTGTGTCTGTGTCTGTGTCTGTGTCTGTGTCTGTGTCTGTGTCTGTGTCTGTGTCTGTGTCTGTGTCTGTGTCTGTGTCTGTGTCTGTGTCTGTGTCTGTGTCTGTGTCTGTTCTTGTGGCTGTTACAGTTTTGGTGTCTGTTCCTGAGCTAATGCCTGTTCCGGAGCCAGAGCCTGTTCCAGGACTGGAGCCGGTGTCTGCTGTTCCCGAGCCGGTGTCTGCTGTTCCCGAGCCGGTGTCTGCTGTTCCCGAGCCGGTGTCTGCTGTTCCCGAGCCGGTGTCTGCTGTTCCCGAGCGACCCGCCGTTTCGCCCTGGCCGCCCGAAGGACCCGCCGTTTCGCCCTGGCCGCCCGAAGGACCCGCCGTTTCGCCCTGGCCGCCCGAAGGACCCGCCGTTTCGCCCTGGCCGCCCGAAGGACCCGCCGTTTCGCCCTGGCCGCCCGAGGTGTCGTCTTCGCCATGGCCGCCAGTTGGACTGTCGTCTCCTCCCTGGCCGCCTGAAGGGTCACCTGCACAGCCTGATCCGCCCTGGTCGCCTGCTCCACCCTGGTCTCCTGTTCCTCTTCTGCTCCACGGACCTGGCCCCCCATCCCGCCCCCAGATCCGCCTCCGCTCCACCTCCCACCTGGACAGTTTTTTTTTTTGAGCGTCTGGAAGCCGCTCTTTGGGGGGGGGCATGTAACGGTCACCAGCGGGAGTGCCCTTGAGAGCCACCAGAGGGCACTCCGGATAAGACTATGATCACTTCCTCACAAACTACATTTCCCATACTCACTGCCTGGACTCATTCACACTGATCACATTCACCTGTACCTCATTGTCACTGATTTTATTCACCTGTGTCTTGTCATCCTGCTAGTCTCAGTCTATATATATACCATGTTCATTCACTCACCGAAGTCTTGTTGTACTGTGTGTCTGCATTTCTGAGCGTTTTCCCGTGTTTTGTTTATTGCCTTTTTGACCTTGGACTGTGTACCCCGTTTTCTGATCGTTCTCTGCTAACCCTGACCTGGATTGTTTACTGGACCTTACTTCTCGCCGCCTGCCTCGACCATTGCCTGTTATCTGGTTTTGTTCTCTGTCTCTTCTCCATTGTCCTGTTTGCACATTCTTGACCCTGCCTGTACGACTATTCTATATAAAGCTGCATTTGGATCTTCACCTCCAAGTCTCGGAGCAGTTCATAACAATCGCGCAGTTTAGACAGAGGTGGATTAAAAATCTTTTTGGTCATTCAATTATTTAAGATAGCTTGCTGGGTTTCTCCTAAGAGAATTGCAGTTTCAACATTTATTATAGATGCATATGCAAACTTGAGTCACTGCAGCTAGTTTATGGATTATCTACAGCAGACTTCAAGACTTTTCACAGCACCAACATACTAGGGTAGAGTGGGACAAGCTGTGCCACTTCAACTTAAGTTTCCCTCCAGGAGCGAAGATATTATATAGAGGTAAAACTAACACATCTAAATAAATTTCAGAGTGTCTGATAACTGAAATGAATCGTATTCCATATGGTGTCTTATATTGCGGCACTAATGCACTAAAAAAATGCATTTGTACAAGTACTTGGAATATTAAAATTTTATAATAGTATTTCTTGCTTTTGGAGGAAATGCTTATATTAATTAATTCACTGACACTATGAGATACCTTGTGGTAAATACTTAATTTAATAAATTACATATTGTCACTGTTGGGCAGAAACCCATCTCCAAAACGCAACTTTTCCGCAAATGGAAAAAAACACACTGTATTTTTAAATAATTAAACACCACGTTGTCAAAGTTATTGTGGCTTTATATGGTAATATACTTGAATGTGTTATTATATTCTTAACATTTTAGCAAAATCAAGCTCAAATGGAGATACAATGTTTTTGACCAGTGAATTTCGAGAATTTTTACATAGGCCTATGTCTTGCCCGTCATAAAAACAGTCACATCTGAGGCAGTCATTGCATCACATTACGTTTTCACCAACTTACAGGTTGATTGTAGTTTACTAGCTATGTTAATTCTGTCATTTGGTCAAAATCTCGTGACATTAAAGACGAAGTTCTGCGCACAGGCTATTTAAGAAAGTTAAATCAACGACAAATGCTAGACAAAGACACTCTTCTCTGCTCCTCAAATACATAAAACATTAGCCTTTATATATATTGTGTTTCTTGACTAAAGAAAACGGTATACTTATTCAAACAAACAGTTTTCTATTTACTCTTGCATTGCAAACAAGCAGAGACGACCCAACCTGCGTGTGGTAGGCCTACTTCGTTCATTCACGATAGAGGTGGGGTGGAGTTATGAGGTTTGACTGACAGTTTGAGGATCCAATGGAGTTACGAGGTTTACTCAAGCTCTTTTTAATACTTTCCATTGATTAAATAGTTGCAAAACCTACAGACAAACGTAAAGATGTAAATCTAATATATATTATATTCGAGAATATATTTTAATTATATTGTTAATTCTACCAGAAATCTATCCAATCTAATATTGGTACTGCTTTCAGCACTGGACAGCGACAGTGTCCAATGAGAGTTCACAATCTAGACAGCAATAATATCTGCAAATCACATGATTTCCTTCTACAGGCATACGTTGAGGTCTCAAATCTCAAGTATCTGGTCTACATTAATATCTACCATGGCATCCTAAGAGACAAACACGATTGACTAAAAGCTCTTGCTGGAAAACACGATGGCATTATTGAAGTGCAGCAGCCATGACCATGGAAGCACAATAAGCATCTTTATGTAACAAGGCTAATTTACAGCGAAACATGCACATACACAGCAGTCATCAATAAAATGAATATTACAGAGCCTCTTCAATTTGTGAGTGCATAGCCACTGCCCTGTGCAGACTGCTCTTCAGTCATTTCAGTGGCTGGATCTTTAAAGCAGTGTGTCTAAGCCAGGCAAACAGGACATCTCTTTGGAAATTTATAGACAGAAGCTATTATAATTCAATGGGTTTTTCTATTGCAGCTTTCCATGAGTGTCCGGCTGGATGTGAAAGCACTGCTGCTCTGAGATCGATCAATCAATGAGGACATACCAACAGCGATACAGAATCTTTGAGTTTCCATTACACTGACTTTGCATCAAAATCTGCTGTTAAATGAAATAATAATCTGATAATGCTGAGACACTTTAACCCAAACAGCGAGAAAAAAATTGACTGTGATGGTATCAGATTGTAATACCGGTACTTTGGTATACTATAGTACTGCATAATTACCATGTTCATGCATCATGGTATTTGGCCTACACATTCTTACAGTAGACTGCCATGATACCTTTTGGCAGAATAGCTTAATTTGTACCTCGTAAGATTCAATGCCATATTATGTTTAAAATGCATGACCACATGGAATTATGATAGAATGGGGGGGAGGCTTGCATATTTACCGATTAACGCAAGCATGATTTCTTCTTATAAAGAAGTTTTTTTCATTAACACAGGGAACCATCTGGAAACCTAATACTGAATGATATAATATCTATGGTATAATATCTATTAAAGTGAAACATAGTATCTTTAAGACAAAACAGTCATCCACTTACACACACAAAAAAACTAAATTATACTCAAAAACAATACATATATGCATACCTACATAATTATGATGTAAACTTCCTTTCTGGTTTTCTCGAAATTATATAGCCCAAAATAAATACTTTTATAATAAAGAATACATGAAATGCAATGCATAAAATTAAACTAAAGTGCAAATGTTGTATACAATATTGTCCCATTGGCAATTTCAGAACCCCCAAAATATCCCTCCTGTCAGCTAAAGCTCCAAGAAGAAGAAAAGTCTATTATTTCCTAGACTGTTATTTTGTCCTCTACGGGTGCTGCCCCAAGAAACAATAAAGTTCAAGTTAAATCTCCTTTTATATGTTTGTTCATTGTTTTATTTACGTCCAGACTCAACTGTTTATTCTTACTAGATTAAATAACAATTATCGCTTGAAATAAAATCGCGTTTACCTTAAGCCAGGTAATGCGTCAGCAAATCCAGTGGATGTGTCAAATCATGCAGTGTTTATGATTACACCTGCCACAGACTACCATTCACACTATGCCAGCATTAGCCTTCTGAGAGTGCTATTAAATGACCGGAACATACCATCACAACCTGAGGTAAAGGGGTGCGGAGGAACCCAACACAATGAGACCAAATCTGAACACACGATTGTGAGCTCTAAATCATGCGTGGATATGTTTCATATATAAGGCGACATATAGAAACATTACGTATACACGATATTCAATGGTACAATCAAAGGAAAGGCAGGGAATCGTTTCTATGACCCTCTATGTTCATCCACACATCAGACAAATAAAGACCACAAATTACAGACCAATAAAGTTTGTCTTGAAAAAAAAAATTATGATGATAAATGATTATGAGGAATATAATCATCATCATCATCATTATAAATTATAGTAATTGAATTGAGTTTAATCAGTTTAATATAATATAATTTAATTTAATTTAATTTAATTTAATTTAATTTAATTTAATTTAATTTAATTTAATTTAATTTAATTTAATTTAATTTAATAAAGTCGGGCTGTTATTGTGAAAAGCGGCTTAAGTTCACTAACCCGGATATTGTTTATATACTGGGTTTCAGCTGCAGAGGGCTGCGAGTATCTTTTCTGTTTTATACACTTCTGCATGTTTGTATCCTGTAAACTAAAGTTTTAACTGAATTGGTTTTTGCTCTGTTTATTCACCCGGCGGTGTCTTGAACATTTCTTAGTGTTAACGAATGTTCCTGAGCGTTAAGACACGCTTAACTCACTAACAGGTACTGAATGCCACTTACTATCAGCTACTGAATGCTTCTGGTTTTTATACGTTGATTCTTCCATTTAACAGTTCTTTAACCCAATGATAACTCTAAAAACTGTTCAAAATTATTAATTTTAATGTGAAATATGTGTGTTTTTCTAATCATACAGTTGCCCAGGTTGAGATATGCAATGGTTTTGTTAATTATATACATTTATATTAGTCTACATATTAAGTATACATAATATTATGTTTATTCATATTATTTGCATATATTATAGACTGTTTACACACTATTCACTAGACATATCACTATTTACACAAAAAAAAAATGTGTATCTATATATCTTCAATAACCTCTTGGATGAGGAATTATGTCTGTCAACAGCCTCCTTACCATAAAATGAATGACCAAGTTTAGAATGTATAGGCAGCAGTTTATTAGGTTTCTCGTCTCAACATTATTATTGTGCCTTTCCCAGAATGCGGCAAGATATGTGGGCAGAAATCCCCATTACCTTTCTTAACAACTTTCTTATTGTTTTTTCTTGTTCAGGTGCTTTAGCCAGGTGAATGTTGGGAGTTCGAGCCCTGTTTGGAATCGGTCTTCTTGTGACATCACGAGGAGCCACTGTCCTGACACATACTGGAGCATGTACACGTGTTGCCAGTAACATCTACACTAAAGGTCTCGCTCATAGACAGGCTTGCACTATGGCCAATACTATTAAGTACCTGGGGTGAGTGTAAATGCACTACACTCTCTGTGATATGATAAGTATTGTTGCATGTCAGTCACTATTTGTCCATAACATGATGTTACATTACTGATGTTGTGAATGCCAATGATAGTCTCTCTGTCATTTTTAGCTTAGCTTAAAATGGGATTGTACTAATGGCAGACAAGGTCTCTGTCCGAAAGCTGAAAAATGCTGCCTCCCTAGGTAGGAAGGGAACAAGGCACGTCCAAATTCAGTGATTGTGCCACATCCTGTCTACTGAGATACCTTCATCTGATTGATGTTTGAAGGCAGAATAGATGTTTCCTTCGCTGCCTTTGATCTCCCACAATCCTGTGCATTCCATGACAGTTAAGCTAAAATATGAATATGGAGTCTGAAAGTTGCGGTTAGTAGTCAGTTTGTGTGTAAATATACATTTTGACCAACTTTTTCCAATTCTGATGTCATTTCTAGTGAGAAATTACTATTGTAGAAATTAAATATTCACTTAGTTTTCACCAAAACTCGCTTTATTTTGCTGTAGATCATTAAACCGTTATGCTGCCTCAGAAGCCTGTCTGAAATCAGTTTCCTGAGGTACCTTTAAACAAAAGCTGCCAGCAAAGTCGTTGCCTGATAAGGCAGTGAGGCATGGTTTCCAGGTCTGTGAAACAAAACTATGTTACGCAAATTGAAAACCACCATATCGTAGTGATCATTAACATAGCTAAACCAGTGGCCCTCCTTCATGAAACATAACATTTAGATAATTTTTTCATTGGTAGAATATCAAATATTTCAATACGAGCATTTTAGTAAAATATAATTGATGAAACCTTTAACCCACAGGGGGGAAATCAAACCGCGGCGACCCTTTAAATAGTCAGCTGTCTAATGCCTGCTACAGACTGCATCCGAAAATGTACATGTACAA
Source organism: Meda fulgida (assembly GCA_030578275.1). Taxonomy (NCBI): domain Eukaryota; kingdom Metazoa; phylum Chordata; class Actinopteri; order Cypriniformes; family Leuciscidae; genus Meda; species Meda fulgida. The sequence goes on along the minus strand of CM060634.1, from coordinate 27,294,769 downwards.
GTTTTTATTCCTGGTTTCTGTCGTCATAGACAAGAAGAGGCTCAGCACATTGACGAGGAGCTGTTTAATGAGTACAGCTTCAGTGTGGATCAGTTAATGGAGCTGGCCGGGCTTAGCTGTGCCACAGCCGTGTCAAAGGTAGATCTGATGCTCCATCATCATGCAGAAAAGATCAAATACAGCTTACAGACATTATACACAATCAAATCAGTCGTTTCCTTCATAGGGCTATCCTCTACAATCATTGCTCAAAAGTCCACCCAGAGTTCTGGTGGTCTGTGGCCCTGGAAATAATGGAGGAGATGGCTTGGTTTGTGCTAGACATCTCAAACTGTTTGTGAGTTCGAGTTATACTGTAGCTGAAAATAAAATGACTGCACCTGTTTCAAATCTTTCCCTCATTAAACTTAATATTTAATGAAGGCGTATTGATTTTATTCATATTGCATGTGAATCTCCTAGGGATATGAGCCATCTGTATTGTACCCGAAGCGCCCCAACAAACAGCTGTTTCAGAATCTTACCACCCAGTGTGAGAAGATGGATATATCCTTCCTGACAGAGATGCCTGAGGTACAACTGGAACCTCAGCGGTCAATACCACATTTTTTACACCAAGGGGGGTCTGATTTATTTTTAAAACCTTTCATATGGGTTCCCTCCTTCTCATTAATAACTGATAAAATAATGTGCCTGACTACACTGAATGTCCCAGGGACACCAATCTGACATTTCAATGTTGTTGTTTCTTTACTTAAATTGATTTATGTTCATTTATTGTGTAAATTAATGGATATATATTTATGTTTTTGTATATGTACACAACCAATTAGAAGTTTGGGGTCAGTAATTAAAAAAAAAAGAAAGAGAAATTAATACTTGTATTCAGCAAGGATACATTCAATTGATCGAAAGTGGCAGTAAAGACATTTATACAGGTCCTTCTCAAAAAATTAGCATATTGTGATAGTTCATTATTTTCCATTATGTAATGATAAAAATTAAACTTTCATATGTTTTAGATTCATTGCACACCAACTGAAATATTTCAGGTCTTTTATTGTTTTAATACTGATGATTTTGGCATACAGCTCATGAAAACCCAAAATTCCTGTCTCAAAAAATTAGCATATCATGAAAATGTTCTCTAAACGAGCTATTAACCTAATCATTTGAATCAACTAATTAACTCTAAACACCTGCAAAAGATTCCTGAGGCTTTTAAAAACTCCCAGCCTGTTTCATTACTCAAAACCGCAATCATGGGTAAGATTGCCGACCTGACTGCTGTCCAGAAGGCCATCACTGACACCCTCAAGCAAGAGGGTAAGACACAGAAAGAAATTTCTGAACAAATAGGCTGTTCCCAGAGTGCTGTATCAAGGCACCTCAGTGGGAAGTCTGTGGGAAGGAAAAAGTGTGGTAAAAAACGCTGCACAACGAGAAGAGGTGACCGGACCCTGAGGAAGATTGTGGAGAAGGACCGATTCCAGACCTTGGGGGACCTGCGGAAGCAGTGGACTGAGTCTGGAGTAGAAACATCCAGAGCCACCGTGCACAGGCGTGTGCAGGAAATGGGCTACAGGTGCCGCATTCCCCAGGTCAAGCCACTTTTGAACCAGAAACAGCGGCAGAAGCGCCTGACCTGCAGAGAAGCAGCACTGGACTGTTGCTCAGTGGTTGCATGTCATTCGGAAATCAAGTTGCCAGAGTCTGGAGGAAGACTGGGGAGAAGGAAATGCCAAAATGCCTGAAGTCCAGTGTCAAGTACCCACAGTCAGTGATGGTCTGGGGTGCCATGTCAGCTGCTGGTGTTGGTCCACTGTGTTTTATCAAGGGCAGGGTCAATGCAGCTAGCTATCAGGAGATTTTGGAGCACTTCATGGTTCCACCTGCTGAAAAGCTTTATGGAGATGAAGATTTAATTTTTCAGCACGACCTGGCACCTGCTTACAGTGCCAAAACCACTGGTAAATGGTTTACTGACCATGGTATTACTGTGCTCAATTGGCCTGCCAACTCTCCTGACCTGAACCCCATAGAGAATCTGTGGGATATTGTGAAGAGAAAGTTGAGAGACGCAAGACCCAACACTCTGGATGAGCTTAAGGCCGCTATCGAAGCATCCTGGGCCTCCAGAACACCTCAGCAGTGCCACAGGCTGATTGCCTCCATGCCACGCCGCATTGAAGCAGTCATTTCCACAAAAGGATTCCCGACCAAGTATTGAGTGCATAACTGAACATAATTATTTGAAGGGTGGCTCTTTTTTTTGTATTAAAAACACTTCTTTTATTGGTTGGATGAAATATGCTAATTTTTTGAGACAGGAATTTGGGGTTTTCATGAGCTGTATGCCAAAATCATCAGTATTAAAACAATAAAAGACCTGAAATATTTCAGTTGGTGTGCAATGAATCTAAAACATATGAAAGTTTAATTTTTATCATTACATTATGGAAAATAATTAACTTTATCACAATATGCTAATTTTTTGAGAAGGACCTGTAATGTTCCGAAAAAATTCTATGTCCAATAAATGCTGTAAACTTTCTATTCGACAAAGATTCCTGAAAAAAATATGTAGCTGTTTCCACAAAAAATATTACTCTGCACAATTGTTTTCAACATTGATAATAATCAGAAATGTTTCTCGAGCAGCAAATCGGCATATTCGATTGATTTCTGAAGGATCATGTGACACTGAAGACTGGAGTAATGATGCTGGAAATCCAGCTTTGAATAAATTACATTTTAAAATATATTAAAATAGAAAACAGTTCATTTTAAATGGAAATAATATTTCAAAATATTAGATAATATTATATTATTTTGATCAAATAAATGCAGCTTGGGGATATTCAAAATAATTAACCAAGCATTAATACCATTGATCAGCCCTACCAAACGTGGATGTTTTTTCACTAAGAAACAAACATTGTTATGTTATTTGATTGATATTGTGAAGCTGCTTTGATGCAATTTATATTGTGAAAAGCGCTATATAAATACACTTGACTTGACTTGACTTGAACATAAGAGACTTCTTTGAAAAACATCTTACCGACCCTAAAACTTTTGATCGGCAGTGTATAGATTTAATATGTGTATACTTTGTGTCTGCTATATTCTATATGTCATGCATTTTCCCATCATGCTGTCTTTAGGCTGATGTGATTGATGAAGCTTATAACTTGGTGGTGGACGCCATCTTTGGATTCAGTTTTAAGGGTGCGGTGCGAGAGCCATTCGGTGGCATTCTCTCCCAACTAAAGAAAATCACTGTGCCCATTGCTAGTGTCGACATACCTTCAGGTGAGAATCCACACACACCATCATCAGGAAGAAATAATCACTGATTTTATTGCAATCCTAGCATTTAATAACCAAAAATCATCTTTTTATTGCATAAAATGCCTGGTAATGGTAAGTCAAATAGTTGATCATAAATGTCGTCTAATTATGACAAAAGATGTTTATTTTCTTTCACTCTTTAGGCTGGGATGTGGAGAAAGGCTCTCCTGATGGGATTCAGCCTGACATGCTCATCTCCCTCACGGCCCCAAAGAAGGCAGCCAATCACTTCAAAGGACGCTATCACTTCCTGGGAGGACGGTTCGTTCCTCCTGCACTTGAACAGAAGTACCAGCTGAATCTGCCTCAATACCCAGGCACTGACTGTGTGTATCAGCTGAACTGAACAGTAGGCCTTCATGTCACTTTTTTGTCAGTAATAAATAAAAAAACCCTGGAATGAATATACTGATGGGTAATAACTGTATGGTTTACCACTCTGAATACTTCTGCTTTTCTTATATTGGGTACAAATGGGCTTGGTGATTAATCAGCATCAATCAATAATTGTTTATGATGATTTTTAAAGATATTTACTCTTTATTGCCAAGAACCAGTCTGATTAGTTAAGGATTTATAAGACCTCCAAATAAAATAGTTTTTTTTTTGATGATTTTGGAATTTAGCGACTAAGCCTGAATAATTATTGTATTATTATTTTGTGTTTAAATATATTACTGTTACATATTTTTGTATGGAAATATGTAACATTTGAACTGAAATAAAAACTTTATGCTGACATCCATAACAATGTTAATGAATATGTTTATAGACAAACAAATCAGCACACACTGGCAACTGTATAGAGCAAGTCACACAATAAGTCCAGCACATTGCCGTAGCTTGCATAACATCTTTTATTTATTGAAACAGCAACTTTTTGTCCCTGACTAAAGTCTTAACACCAAAATGTTACTGTTTCAATTAATATAATGAATTTTGCTGTCACAAGACTGAAGTTAATGAAGACTGCATACAAATATAAAGATGATTTTATAAAACAAAAAGGCATAACAGCATACACGAACAACAACCGACAACCAAAGGCTGAAAACAAGAACTAAATGTGATGAAATGATGAAACAATACAAACAGGTGATGATTAGAAGAGTGTGAGCCAGGAGGGATTATGGGAATTAAATGTGTTGTGGTGACTGAGGATTGTGACATTTGCAAGCTCTTCACATTTTTATAATGAATATGAAATTATTTTTGCAGACAAGAACTCGGATCTCAGTGTTTAAAAAAAAAAAAAAGTAATGCCAAAATATCAATCATCTATAAACCACACATACTTTCCATGAGAAATGTGTAATTGATCAGTCCAACATATTTACTTGTTTCAAAGATTGAGAAGTTCATTTTTTATCTATATTTTACAGACCTGAAGTATGTTTATGATTTCAACACCATATAAATAGCTGTATAATACAACACAACCCATTTTTGGTTTATCCATAAGAGTAATTTACATTAATGTCAAATGGTAATTAACAATTTAAAAACACATCATGTACATCATCAGTTACAATTGTTTACATCTTTTAAAAGTAAAAAACAAGCCACAAAACAATAAACCTAAAAACACCTGGTCACCTCCCTATTTTGCTCATTGATATGATATTCAATGCAGGCCAAGTGTGCAGAAGTAGCTCCATGCAGGTATGACGTAATCAATGTCATGGGGAAATGTCTTTGTTTTGCTCTTCATGATATTGGATGTTGTTCAGGTGCTTTTACAGCAGGACTGTCTCTCCTCCTTGTACTCGCTGGAGGGGCCCAGGGTCACCGCGCTGATGGAACCTCTGGTGACCTCTTTACTAGCAACTTTCATGTGTATTGCTGATGGATGAAACATCATTGAACGTTGTCTTTATGCATTTAAAGTGAGTTAAAGTCAAGAAGGATTTTAAACTTAAGGTATGAACTGGTTTTGACACCATGATAAAGATAAACCCAATAATATATTTGCTGTGCTTCAATGTTAATCAGTGACTGAAGTAAAATAAAACTCACCTGTTAGAACTTCAAGGAAGGCAGATTCAACGTTAGTTGACTCTAAAGCAGAAGTCTCCATATATAGTAAGCCTTTGGCCTCTGTTTTATCAAAAAATGTAAATAGATGACAATACAACTTTATTCATAGTATGTCTTAAAGCGATAGTTCACCCCAAAATGAAAATTCTGTCATCACCTTCATGTCATTCCAAACTTGCATGACTTTCTTCCAAACACAAAGATATTTTGATTGGGGTCCAAACAACACTGGACCGCACTGACTTTTATTGTATGTGCAAAAATGTATTCCACAGAAAAGATTAAGTCAGATTTAGAATAACGTGAGGCTAAATTATTACAGAATGCGCGTTAACTATCCCTTTTAGGGCTGAAATGTCTTAAACAAAGGGTAATAAAAATGTATTGATACCTGCAAAGTCTTTAGCCTCCTCTGTTGGTACAGTGCGTACAGTTCCCAGGTCACTTTTATTTCCCACAAGCATGACTACTATATGAGGATCAGCGTGGTCGTACAGTTCCTTCAGCCATCGCTCAACGTTCTCATACGTCAGGTGCTTGGTGATGTCATAAACCAGCAATGCACCCACTGCTCCCCTGTAATACCTACAAGACCCAAACTATTCATTATTACACATGCAGAAGTAGAAGTGTGTATTGGCTCAAATTGCGCTTTGTGGTTCATTATTTGGTTTACAGTGAGGAGTAAGGTTCTTTTTCTCTACCGCTAAAAAGTCCCATTTTTTCAGTTTTTTTTAAAAAAAAGTCCAAGTCAGTCAGTTTTTTATTTTACTTTCATACAGCAAGAATTAATTAAATTGATGAAAAGTGACAAGACATTTATAATATGATAAAAGATTATTATTTTAAATAAATACATTCTATTCATCAAAGAATCCTGAAGTAAATGTATATCAGTTTTCACAAAAATGTTTTAAAGAAATTCAACATTGATAATAAGAAATGTGTCTTGGGCACCAATTAAGAATATTAGAATGATTTCTGAAGGATCATGTGACACTGAAGACTGGAGTAATGATGCAGAAAATTCAGCTTTGCCACCACAGGAAAATAGAAAACAGTTATTTTCACAATATTAATCTTTTTACTGTATTTTTGATCAAGAAAATGCAATCTTGGTGAGCATAAAATACTTTTTTTTTTTATCGTACCAACCCCAAACTTTTTAATGGTATAGTCTATTAATACTCTATCATTTGAAAACTTATTTTGCTTCCCTGATAATTATATTTAAAATATAATATCATTATGTCATATAATATACAGTAATTATATAAGTAGTGGTGGTTCCCCAAAAAATTCTGGATACTTCACATGCGCTTAAACATGTCACTGAATTAGATTCAGTGACAAAAAATATAAAACCAAATGGCATCTACAAACAAGCTATGATACAGTAAAAGAGTTAAAAGTCATGCAAATACATTTTTGGCCACTGTAGATGCCAGTAATATCAGTTATACTTTTAACTGTATACCCGGTCAAAAAAGGAGTGGTTCTGGGTGTGATGCTAATCACAACGAATTCCAAAGCCTCCATAATCTTAAATGAGGATTCATGTGAACATACATAGATCAGAGATATCTGTAGGATTAAAGGATAGTTTAAGAAGGCATGATGAGGGACTTACGCTGAGGTAATAGCCCTGTAGCGCTCTAGACCCGCAGTGTCCCAGATCTGGGCCTTGATGGTAATATTATCCACTTGAATGGAGCGAGTGCTGAATTCCACCCCAATGGTTGTGCGGCTGTCATGATTGAACTCGTTTTTGGTAAATCTTGACAGCAAGTTGCTTTTTCCAACCCCTGACTCCCCAATTAAAACCACTGAAAGACAAAAAAAGACGAGCTTGATTTTCACAAAATTAATAAAAATCACATGTGAACACAGAAAGATAACATTTATTAATTATTTTAGGTTATAGATTGTTATTTTATGGGTTTCAAATCAAAATGATCATTGTAAAAACATAAATCTGATCAAATGAAGCAAACTTACCTTTGAAGACAAAGTTGTATGCTAAATCTGTCCCCATGTTCACCCTAGCAGTAATGTGTCAGTCTCTATTTAGTGGTTACGTGTTACTCAAAATCCACTGGGAGGAGAAAAGCAGATGCTCAAGTTTCTGAAAAGGTTTATAAATCCATTCTTGTGCTGGTCTAAAGGCAGATTCCGCACGACCAGACTCTTCTTTGAGACAGTTGGGGTGGGAGAGCAGGTGAAACAGGTAGAACCACTAAAACACAATTGGGAGTGACTTCATGATCTCACACAAAACTGTTAAGGGCTAGTAACTGATGTGGATTGTAATCCACTGCTGCTTCAATGTATATGTAATGAGTGATTATAATCAAGGTATTAATCAATATTTTTCCTTCTAATAAATGAGTTGAATGACTTCTCTGGAGATTTTTATTTTGTTATAGAAGTTACCAGTGTGATTACTGAAATGTTTTTTTCATGTATTCTTTAATGTGTGTGTTTGATATCTGAATGCAGTAACAGGGCTTGCTTATTTAGCCCGGCTTCCAGAAATGAAATATGGACTTGTTTTGTGTTTGAGAAAGGTCTTCAACGTGTTAAAACATATAGAGTATAATTGCTGTGATCATTGTAACTGTAAGTGGGGCGGCCTACGAACTCCTGAGTCTTGAAGCTGACTTCTGCTGATGAAACGGCAAACTATCTTCAGTAAAACTTTTCTTTAATTTATTATAATTCTGACTCCGGGTCTTCTTTCAAATATCTGGGTCTTTGACTGTATAACCCCTTACAACTGTCACAGTTGCTTCTCAATCCAACTGTACATATTATATATCATATTCTGTACGTCTGCAAATCAGACATAAAGCTGAGTCAGAAAACCAGCCGCCCTGTATCAACAGGCACTTCTCAAACCTGTCAAATTCAGAACTCTGTTCTTGTGGACATAAAATAAAAGGGTTTCCCTTTGTATTCTTATCACGTATAAGCAGGAATGTCCTACTACATCACAAAAACAGATGCTAATTTACCTGTTTAGCCCAGTGTTTCTTTAATATTAGACTGGTAAATTACACCTCTGCTCAATCAGCATATACAAAATCATTATCATGTTAATAATTTTGCATATTGATAGGTATACAAAGCTCATGGTGGTATTAATAAACTACATTCTTTATTTTAAGGACAGTTTTGTTACTTTTGTATGATAAACAATACTGTAGCCTAGTGTGCTAGGTTGCCACAGATGCCCAGTCAGTGCACAATGTAGGTCCTAAAGCACTGGTATATTACCGCACTGGCTTCAGTGAATGACCTTTAGCAATATTAAAAGCAAAAACAAAGCAATTTCACAAAACAAAGAAGAGCAAAGAACGCGGTAAATCAAAATTTGACAGCCAGAAATGAGTGAGCGTTCATTCTCCTGTCCTGTGGGTGGCAGCACCGCGCTGACGTGGCGCTGTTGTGTTGTTTTGTGACGCGAATCGCTACGGGGGGGAAAGAAGCACTTCCGCCAGTACACACGCCGGGTTCATCATGGCGGCGGGACCGATTTCAGAACGAAATCAAGGTAAAATTTAATAAATATAAACTCGTAGGGATACTTTTGATGTACTGTGCAAGAAAATTATTGCAGCACTGTGGGAACATTTTAATCTCTTCCTGTCTTCTCTACAAGCATGATTGAGTCGCTCACTTCTATTCATTCAAATAACGTTACGCTTGCTAAAAACTAATAACAAAGAAATGTTTGGGGTTTAATAATTAAGTGTATCAAAACAATTTAATATATAACTACTACTAGTAATAATAATAATAATAAGCTTCATAATGCGTATCGTATACGCTGCCATATCTTTGTGTCCAGTGCATCAGTGCATGTTTATTTTGATCCTATTTTATTTTCAGATGCCACTGTATATGTGGGTGGTCTTGATGAGAAGGTCTCTGAGCCTCTTCTGTGGGAGCTTTTTCTGCAAGCTGGTCCTGTGGTAAACACACACATGCCCAAAGACAGAGTAACAGGACAACATCAGGGTGAGTTTCCATATCATTGATTGTTCATATGAAAGATCTCTGTCGTTTTGCGTGTTTTAAATTGATATCGGTCTTTGTTCTTCAGGTTATGGCTTTGTGGAGTTCCTCAGTGAAGAGGATGCAGACTACGCCATAAAGATCATGAACATGATCAAACTATACGGCAAACCCATACGAGTCAACAAGGCTTCGGCGCACAACAAGAACCTCGACGTCGGCGCCAACATCTTCATTGGCAACTTAGACCCTGAGATTGACGAGAAACTCCTTTATGATACTTTCAGCGCTTTCGGTGTGATCCTTCAGACACCGAAGATCATGCGAGACCCGGACACAGGCAACTCGAAGGGTTATGCTTTCATCAACTATGCCAGTTTTGATGCCTCCGATGCAGCTATTGAGGCCATGAATGGCCAGTATCTTTGCAATCGGCCCATCACGGTATCATACGCCTTTAAGAAGGACTCAAAGGGCGAGAGGCACGGCTCAGCTGCAGAGCGTCTCCTGGCCGCCCAGAATCCACTTTCACAGGCCGATCGCCCCCATCAGCTTTTCGCAGACGCCCCACCGCCTCCCTCCATGCCCACACCTGTCATGACCGCCATGGGTGCTGGGATTCCAATGCCAGGTTAGATATTATGAGAGTATTTCTGACATTTTTAAGATATTTGACTATTACACAGCCCTGCATCTTGAGGGAAAAAATTCACATGCAGTTTTTTTTTTTTTCAGAAATAGGAATGTATAATAGGACTTTTTAAATTTATATAAAATACATGCATGTGTATATTTCATAAATATGCATTCATGTATACAAAAAAAGTCATTCTTTTGTGAAAAAAAGTAATACATAACTTTTTAAAATTTGGTCTCAAAACCGAAATCTCACTTAACAATATAACAAAAGAAGACAAAAATTTAGTTTTTTATTTTTTTTTATTTTTTTTTTATATGAGGAAAAAGTAAATGTGTAGTTTAACTTACAATCTAAAAAAATGTGTGGAAAATTTAAATACTTAAATACATTTAATGTCAAAGAACTTAACATAATGTTTTTTTTTTCTTCACAATATCTGTAATTTTCTGTAACTGATGGGATGTAGCAAAACACCCAGAGCATTTTCTTCTGTCACTGACCATAATTCTAACCTTGAAATCAGGATTCAGGTCATAAAATAATGTCATAAATTAACTGTTGTAATCTGGCTCAGAGGAAGATGGGAATGATGGGATGTCAAAAAACGGCAAAAATGCTACAAAATGCATGTCATATTTTGTAAGAAAGTTTTAGAGCAAAAAATCCACTATTTTTGGAATCAGCACATCAAATTTAGTAGGAAACAAGTATTGGGTTTCATTTAGTCAATATGATACCGGGAAGTGATAATTTTGGTACAATAAATGTTTTGCATCAATTTTATTTTTGTACATTGATCTCACAGGGATGCCGCCTCCTGGTGCTTTCCCACCTGTTCCTCCTCCTGGCACAATGCCACCTGGGATGCCGCCCGGTATGATGCCTCCTGCGCCAGGTACTCCTTCACAACAGGGTGGAGGGCACCCACCGGGACCCCCGCCCTTCCCCCCTGGAGGAATGCATCCACCAGGAATGCCACCAATGCCGATGCCTCCGTCGGGACCTCCCGGAATGGTGCCTCCTCCACCTGGCCCGCCTGGATCTTCTCAACAAAGAGCACCTACTCCACCTGGCATGCCTCCTCCCCCCATGGGTGTCCCTCCCAGAGGACCATTCGGTCCCCCAATGGGTATGTGTGTGAGAAGAAGTGCCTTGGGCATTTCAACTGAAGCAAAATAGACAAAATGTTGTTGTGGTTGATCCAATAATTCCTCTCCTTTTTTTACAGGTCCGCCAATGCATCCAGGTATGAGAGGGCCTCCACCAATGCCACCTCCAGGTTATGGTTCCGGCCCACCCAGACCACCACACTTCGGCTTTCAGAGAGGGCCTCCCTTGCCGCCACGTCCTCCTGCACCACCGAGGGGTCCGATGAGAGCACCAATGCCTCCCTAAGCCCTAATGTGAAGACCTTTTTGAAACCTTTGTTGTTTTATTTACATTCTGTGCTTTACTAGATGGAGCACTTGCTTCTTTGTATACAGATTTCTTAATTTTGGTCATTGTACTATTTCAGAATTAGCAAGAATAAACAATTTTATATAACCGTGTCGTTTTTTTGCAAGTTTGTTTACAAATGTCTATTTCAAATAAATGCTGTTTTTTTTAAAAAATTTATTCATCATAGAATCCTGAAAAAATGTGCCACAAAAATATTAAAGGGATAGTTCACCCGAAAATTAAAATTAGCCTGTGATTTACTCACCCTCAAGTTGTCCTAGGTGTATTTGACATTCTTCTTTCAAACGAATACAATTGTTATATTAAAGTTATATTAAAAAATGTCCCGGCTCTTCCAAGCTTTATAATGGCAGTGAATGGCCGTTTGTTTTGAAGTCCATAAAAGTGCATCTATCCATCATATTAACAAACTCCATACAGCTCCGGTGGGTTAATAAAGGCCTTCTGAGGCGATGCATTTGTGTAAGAAAATATCCATATTTAAAACTTTATAAAGTAACTAGCTTCCGGCCAAACGAACATCCAGATTCCAGTTAAGTTTAAAGTGCAACTTGTGCGAGTAATGTAACGTACTGCTGATATTTACGCTATGCCATTACGCACTACGCTACTTCCAATGTCACAAGTTGTGCTTTAGGCATAAGTGTAATCCGTATGTTCGTTTGTCTGGAAACTAGTTACTTTATAAAGTTTTAAATATGGATATCTTTCTTACACTAACGCTTTGCTTCAGAAGGCCTTTATTAACCCCCCAGAGCCGTGTGGAGCTCTTTTATGATGGATAGATGCACTTTCATGGACTTCAAAACATAAAAAGCCATTGTAAAGCTTGGAAGAGTCAGGACATTTAAAAAAAAGTAAGTAAATAATAAGTAAATCATGGGCTAATTTTCATTTTAAAATGACCTACTCCTTTAAGCAGCCTCACATCAGAGTTCATATAAATGCCTTTTATAAATGTTTTAGCTGTAAGTGTGGATTATTTTTGGGCGAACTATCCCTTAAACTGTTTTTTAATAATAATAAATGTTTCTCGGGCACCAAATCAGCTTATTAGAACGATTTCTGAAGGATCATGTGACTGAAGTCTGGTGTAATAATGCCGTGGTAATAATAATGGTGTAAAAATTCAGCTTTACCATCACAGAAATAAGTTAGGAATTTAAAAATACTGAACAAAATTATAAACGCAACACTTTTGGTTTTGTCCCCATTTTTCATGAGCTGAACTCAGATCTAAGACTTTTTCTATGTACACAAAAGGCATATTTCTGTCAAATATTGTTCACAAATCTGTCTAAATCTGTGTTAGTGAGCACTTATCAAGATGCTGATTAGACAGCATGATTATTTCACAGGTGTCCCTTAGGCTGGCCACAATAAAAGGCCACTCTAAAATGTGCAGTTTTATCACACAGTGCAATGCCACAGATGTCGCAAGTTCTGCGGGAGCGTGCAATTGGCATGCTGACTGCAGGAATGTCCACCAGAGCTGTTGGCCGTGAATTGAATGTTCATTTCTCTACCATAAGCCGTCTCCAAAGGCGTTTCAGAGAATTTGGTAGCACATTCAAGTGGCCTCAGACCACGTGTAACCACACCAGCCCAGAACCTCCACATCCAGCATCTTCACCTCCAAGATCGTCTGAGACCAGCCACCCGGACAGCTGCTGCAACGATCGGTTTGCATAACCAAAGAATTTCTACACAAACTGTCAGAAACCGTCTCAGGGAAGCTCATCTGCATGCTCGTCCTCATCAGGGTTTCAACCTGACTTTATTTCGTCGCCGTAACCGACTTGAGTGGTAAAATGCTCACATTCGATGGCATCTGGCACTTTGGAGAGGTGTTCTCTTCACGGATGAATTCTGGTGTTCACTGTACAGGGCAGAGGGTAGACAGTGTGTATGGCGTCGTGTGGGTGAGCGGTTTGCTGATGTCAACGTTGTGGATCGAGTGGCCCATGGTGGTGGTGGGGTTATGGTATTGGCAGGCGTATGTTATGGACAAAAGAACACCAGTGCATTTTATTGATGGCATTTTGAATGCACAGAGATACCGTGATGAGATCCTGAGGCCCATTGTTGTGCCATTCATCCACGACCCTCACCATGTTGCAGCATTATAATGCACGGCCCCATGTTGCAAGGATCTGTACACAACTCCTGGAAGCTGAAAACATCCCAGTTCTTGCATGGCCAGCATACTCACTGGACATGTCACCCATTGAGCATGTTTGGGATGCTCTGGATCCGCGTATATACGACAGCGTGTTCCAGGTCCTGCCAATATCCAGCAACTTCTCACAGCCATTGAAGAGTGGACCATCACTCCAGGCCACAATCAACAACCTGATCAACTCTATGTGAAGGAGATGTTGCATTACATGAGGCAAATGGTGGTCATACCAGAGACTGACTGGTTTTCAGACCTCCCCCAATGATATGAGCTACTTTTGAGTTGAATATATGAACAAAAGAAAACATACGGAAGCTGACAATTGATATTTGCAACATTTTTAATCAAAAATAAGTCAAACGCTTTATACATTTAAGCATATAATAAGTGGGAGACACTCTAAACTTAAGATTTTGCATTAACACCAGTGTAGGTCCATAAATTGTAGTGCCAGTACATTACTGTTGTTAATTTTTGCAATGTGAGGACGGTGATGTCTTTACATAAAAAAAGAAACATTCATAATTTTAAAAAGTAAATTACATATTTACTATGTGAGAAGCAATCAAAACTAGTTAAAATTGAAAATTTCTTCTGAGGTTACTACAATTATGTCTGTTACTATTTTTTTGTTTGTTATATAGCACAAAATTGGAATCAATTTAAAAGTCACACACACTCTTGCCATCTAATGGATAAGAATATCTCTGTGCCTGAAAACCATTGATTATTTTGTCATAGCTCAGGGAGATAAAATAACACATGAAGGCTAGCCAGACAGATACAAAACCCTGATATTGAAATCAGACTTTTTACATTTGTGAAAGCCATGTTAAAGGAATAGTTCACAAAAAAAAAAAAATTCTGTCATTTACTCACACTCAAGTCATTCCAAACAGTTGATGTTGCCCATTGACTTCCATAGTAATGAAAAAACGGTTTGGTAACCCATAATCTTCGTAACGTCTTTTGTGTTCAGTAGAAGAAAGAGATCCATACAGGTTAGGAACAACTTGAGGTTGAGTAAATGACAATTTTAATTTTTGGGTGAACTATCCCTTTAACAGCATTGTGAACAAGAGCTCTCAACTTAAGATTCAAAGAAACTAAAACAAAACAGCAACCACATTATACATATTGAGAGAAAACAAATACATGTTACACAAGGAATGTGAGTTAATGAATGGGAATTATGCTTTATACCCATTTAAACAAATACTATATATGCAATAATTCATGTAGAATCCTTTATGAATAAAAACTAAACATGACCAAAAATACACCAAGGCACTTTTAATTGACCTACAGATTTTTAAATGGTGCGACAGAAAAAATAAAACAGATTGCCTACAGATTAAATTCTTGAAACTGGTGCATTACTTTATTACCAATGCATAGAACACAAACTACTGCTGTATTCTGAGATGAATTTTCAATGTTTAATTCCAGAAGCGATGAAACTGTCTGAATAAGACAGCTGCATTTCTAGGGGAGCTCAAAAGACATGCAGTTTGCAAAGAGTTCCATCCTGAGTGAACCTTTTCCAGCTGTTTGAAGAACCCCATCTGGGACAATTGATGGATGAGCACTTATAAGGACACTACAGATACAGACTCCCAGAAAGAATCATCTTCCCTGGTCGTGTGTGTGCATATGATGCACATTGTGGTTGTTTCTTTGTGAACTTTCATTTGAAGCAAGAAACGTTAACCAAAACAGAACAAGGAAATAAATTACAAAAAGGACTTAATTGCTGAAAAATCTAAATGAACCAAACCAAAACTGTGCTGAAGCACTCTTTGGTTGCTTGAGGATTGAGTCCACGCTCTTGGGTGTTCTTTTAAGAGATGACTTCCGTATGACCCGCTGTGGCTTCCACTAGAGTGATCTGCTCGTCCACACAATCGATCTCTTCTGTTTTGATGACTACGCCACCTTCTGAAAACATGACAACTTCCTCTTCTCCCTCAGTTGTTTCTTCGATACCGACCTCTTCCTGCACAAACACGATATGCTCCTGGTCCAGCCCCGTGGTGCCGTTGGTCTGTCCGTTTGACATGGCCTCCAGTTTCATGCGGTACCCCTCGGCTTCCTGCTCTTTGCGGAGCAATTGCTGACGATAGGATTGAGCTTTCCTGTTAGCTTCCTGTAACTGCCACTGCAGATGCTCCTGGAGATGTGATGAACAAAGTTATCATCTGATGAAGGTTCACACATATACATATACACACACAGCCTGCTTTATATGTTAGACTCACCGTTTCACCAGTCTCTGCATTATTGGATGAAACATCAATTTTCCTTTTACGAGCAGGAGGTTCGGAGTCTTCTACCACTTCCTCTGTGATTTGATTGGCTGGAACTGCCAATACTGATATAAAAAGAAAAGAAAATCAACGAGGAACATTCTTAATTAAAGGTATAAGAATGTCAAGACAGCCGTGATATCAAACTGATCAAGTGTGACAGAAAAGACCATTACATTGTTTCAAAAATTTTTATTTCCAATAAATGCTGTTCTTCAAACTTCCTATTCATTAAAGATTCCTAAAATATCAGTTTCCACAAAAAAATATTAAGCAGCACAACTTCCAACATTGAAAAGTCTTAATGACCTAAAACTATTCATAAATCTAAAAATTATATCATTGAGAAGTTCAGTTCAAAATCCAAAATAAGGATAGTTAGTTATACCTTGTCGTCCATCCTGCATTGTGACAAAGAACGGCTGGCCGAGTCCATTTGTCTGCAGGTTTCCATGTTGATCTGTTAATATGGTTATGACCCTCTGACCTGATTCATTCACCACTTGTTGGATACTCGAGTCCAAGGAACTGACAGCAATGGCCTCCTCTGTGTCACCTAAACATCATGTGAAAAACAAAATGCAATTGTTGGTTCAAAGTCAATTTAAGATCATAAAATAACCAACAACGTTCAAATTGATTAAATTTGTTTACAATTATTTTCTAGTCGTATCGTACCTGAGCTGGCTTTGATCAAGTCAGAGAGGTTGACGACTCCCCCTTGCATATTTGGGACGCCCTGAATGATGAACTGTGGGGTGGAGCTGCCGTTTATGATTGACGCTTCGGCATTCCTGTTCACCTGATTCTGCATTCCCTCCTTAAAGGCAAAACGAGGATTTATGAGGAACATTTCTTAGGGCTTCTTTACACCTGGCTTGTTTGAGCGTTTGTTTTGGAACCTGCTCCAATTTCTCCCTAAATTTGGTTCACTTACCCACGATTTCACAGACAATGCTTAAGCCTAGTCCCAGACTAAAATGCATGTTTGAGCTGTTTTAACTGAAAGCAACTTGCACTGACATATCTTCAAATATGTCAGAGCCATTGTTTTGGCTCAAGATGCACATCAGTAATGTTTTTTTTTTCTGAAGGCACGTTTATAAGAGTTACTTAAATGCCCTAACTGAACTAAGGCCTAATCCTGGCTTGATCTAAGCCCCTCACAAAAAATCCAGGCAGAGATAGCCTGAACAAGGTGGTCTGGACCCGAACGAACCCTGGAGCGGTTCGCTTGTGGTGAGAGAGCAATCTGACCCAATGGACCAAGTTGTATCACAGTATATGATTGTTAATTAAAGGTGCAGCAAGCGATCTTTGAGAAACGCTGTTGAAAGTGGATCGAACCAAGCAGCACAACACACTTGTAGCCAATCAGCAGGAGGGGGCGTGTCCTTCATAGTTTGAAGAAAGACGGCAGAGAGATGGTTGAGAGACATTACAAAAAAAAGAGAAAGACCAGAGGAATATCACTGGAAAAAGAAGAGTTATGATCAGGCAAGAGCTTTAGGACCCACGTTAATATTAGAAAAGCTTAGGTTGCGTTGTTTCTGCTCTATACGTGAGCAATATTGGTTTTGCGGTTTCACAGATCCAAGATATGCTGTTGTTGTAATGTTAGCTATACATTATTTTGCTTCAGCTATGATAAAGACATGTCCACGCTTGCATTGCATGTTCATGCATTTTGGCGAATGGAGCAATGAAGGGAGGGTTGATTTCAAATATCAGCAGTTTTTCTCAGAAATCACTTACTGCAACTTTAAATACGTAGCAGCAATGCTTGTTTTGCTAATGCCTCTGAAAATGAATCATGGTATAATCTGGAGAAAAAGCTAATGTAAATGTAGAAGCAAAATGTCTAACTCAAATTTGGTCAGAACAACATATTTCACAAAGAAAGCAACATCAAGCTTGCAGAGTTTGATATCTATCCATCCTGACAGATGACCGCGATGAACAGAATCCCAAACATTAACAGGTGCGCTCTGACCAATGAGAGAACAGTTTACTCACACATCACTTGTATAAATTTGTTTTCACTTGATTTTAAGGTGACGTAGTTACACATTACTACATATACTTACTCTAGTCATAACAGTAAATTATGCATAATTACAAGTAACTAACCCTAAACCAAACCCTAACCGTAATTCTATAATAAGTATATGTAATTAGTTAACATGACTCAATACTTATTTGAGTAAGTACAATGTAACTACGTCACTATTTTAATTCCGTTTTGGAACAAAGCAAACGATTTACAGGTCTGAAAATGCCCTTAAAAAAATTCTCTAATGTTTTGCAGTTTTCCCCACACATGACAAACCTGTAACAGGTGTATAAGTTCAGCGTGTTGTATGTCGATAGCGATATCAAAAGCGGACTTGTCAAACTTGCTGAGGGCATGTACATCTGCACCATGTTTGACCAACAGCTCAGCGACGTTGTGATGGCCGTGCTGGGCTGCCCAGTGAAGAGCGGTCATCTTCAACATGTCTTTGGCATTGATGTCGGCACCACTCTAAAACATAAAAAGAGACTTTTATCAGTCTGGAAATTGGAATAGTTTATAGAACATCTAGTAAACTATCGCAACACAGAACAAGCCTCGTCTTACCCTGATTAATAAATCCACAATGACCTCATGGCCCTCTGTGGCTGCCATGTGCAGTGGGGTCCTGTCCACTTTGGTTCGGGCATCTCTGCTGACACCCGCCCTCAGCAGGACTTCAGCAGTGGAGTAATGACCATGCTGGGCTGCTAAATGTAATGGAGAAGTTCCAAGCTGCAAAATAGGTACATTAAAATTAACTTTTACATCTGTGAAAACTATTTTGTTGTACTGCCTTGTAGTTCCGCCTCTATTTAAAGGCAGATAATGTCAACGACACATCATATGAGTCATAATATGATGTAGATTGTCAGATCTTTATAGATTGGCTTGTTTTGATTCTTAAAAAGCATTGATAACACTGTTTTTCTTATTGATTGCATCTCATGCAGGCTAAGCTCTAAAATCACATTAACTCATAACATTATTGATAACATGACCAACCCAGTCAGTGGTGAACGGGGCTCCATTGGCCATCAGCGTCCGGACCTCATCATCATGACCATTCCGAGCTGCTTCTAAAAGACGCTTTCCCAAATCCACCAACGACATCTAGGCAGAGACAGAGATTATACCATTTAGGACTAAAAACTGTCTTTTCATATTATGATGATAATGTCTGTACATTAATCTAACAAAGATGTATTGTACTGGAAAAATTATCTCTGCCACTGACTAATACAAAACATCATTAACTTCATTTCAAATTGTGTAGTGATTGCCTATTTGTAAATTTCACTTGAAATGTGTACTAAAATATGAGATTACAGTTTTCATTTTGACCTGTATTTTTACATACATTTTATTTTTGGGAAAAGTGGATGTGTGAAAGAATGGGAAGAAAATGATGTTGCCAACTTCTTAAATATATCAGTGCTTTGTATTACATCTCTTCCACACATTTTCATCTGTCCAAAAAAACGATCTGAATTTAACCGTTAATCATGCACAGATTTCGACGCGTCATTCCCGTTTATTTTTCTATAGGATGTTTAAAAATACATCTGTACTATTTACACCAGTGCAGTAACCAGCTGAACATAACACTTATAAGCAGGCAAGCGAATATTCAAAACATAAATGATTAAACAACAGCCTTTCTCTCCGTGTAATAAGAAAATAAGTGATGAAAACAGTGGACAGAGATGGCAAAGAAAAACT